>QKMV01004572.1:0-10033 GCA_003287335.1 Lednia tumana | reverse complement strand
AATAGACCAGTGCCATAGGGCCAGTTGTCAATACAGTGCGTCGTTAAACACCGACGCCAATAGACCAGTGCCACAGGGCCAGTTGTCAGTACAGTGCGTTGTTAAACACTGATACCAATAGACCAGTGCCACAGAGCCAGTTGTCAATACAGTGCGTTGTTAAACACCGACGCCTTATGACCAATGCCACAGGGCCAGTTGTCAATACAGTGCGTTGTTAAACACTGATGCCAATAGACCAGTGCCATAGGGCCAGTTGCAAATACAGTGCGTTGTTAAACACCGACGCTAATAGACCAGTGCCACAGGGCCAGTTGCAAATACAGTGCGTTGTTTAGCACCACATAATCAAACCAGAAACGCCATGAGAGTTGAATGGAACATACTTTGTTCGTTCTAATAACAGTTACTGTTTCCAGGCAAATGGGCATCTCTTTACACCCAGCGGTGGCGGTGGCGTTGTCGTCGTTGCTGGTGGCGCCACTGTCGTCTCTGGCGGCGGCCACGGCGACGGCGGCAACCACGTTGTCGCTGGAGGCGCCACTGTCGTCATTGGCGGCGGCCACGGCGCTGGCGGCAACCATGTAGTCAGTGGCGGTGGCGGCGGCGGCGGTGGCGGCGGTGGCGGTGGTGGTGGCGGTGGCGTTGTGGATGACGCTATAAGAGCGCGGCCGCTTTTGATTGATTTTGATGATTGTTTGGCGTTTAACGACATACTCGACTCTTCGCCCTTTGGCATGGGTTATTTGGCGTCGATGAATGACGGGGTATATTGAGGGTGATACTGGGCAAAGGGGAAACCTGGGGCCGACAAGTTACCAACTCCTGTCGACCAGCATAAAGGAGACCACCCCTTACCGTCCCTTCCGAAGGACACTACAACTCGAACAGCAGGATTTCTCCACTTATTCCTTCTGTCGAGAAGTCGATTGCAAGGGGAGTGAAGAGCTGCTGAAGCAGCTTCAAACCCTCCGGCCTCTCTCCCGAACAAAACTAGGTCTTGAAAGGAATGGTCACCGATCCGACCTGTGACCCAGCGTAATGTTGCTTAGCTTCGGTGATCTCAAGAGAACCGATCTTAACAACACTCCAATCCGTTCAGTGCGTCCGTTTTTTCAACTCCAAGTCTGTGTTCATAATTCTTTTGTGGAATATTTCTGGAATCAAATTTTTGTGTGAGGGAGGGGGGTATGTGGGTATTTGAAGCTGGTTACTGACACATTTTCTTTCAGGAAATTGGGGCTTAGGTAGGATCTAAATTTGATTGCTGATTGCTTTCCCTACAACAGTGATGGTGAACCTAAAACATGCGCGAGGGCCTTTTAGGTGACACACGTCAACATACACATTTGACAAAAGTATATTTTAGTATAAGTATAAAGTACAAAGTATATTTGGACACCTAAATCAGATTTCAAAAAATTGCGCTGCTTCTTTTAAATCCAATTTTAGAAGTTACCTAAAGTTAAATGCCCATTTTTTAGTTACGTCAGTTTTAGTGCCAAAAATGCTTTTAACAACCTCTGAAATCCAGAAATGTTGCCTGCGGTGCAAGAATTTGGCGTAAGGCTTTGTTATTACGGATCAAGGTTTATTCACGCCCCCCTCCTCCTGGAAAACCTACCCCACAAAAATGTCCTTTGATTTGATTAACAACATACATTGGCTATAATGCCAGCGTAGCGCAGCTAGATCGGGGAGATAAAGTGGTACACACGGCTCAATCAGATGCGAACCGGGTAATAATTGGCACCCCACTCCAATAAGGTTCGTTTGTCATCACTGGCCTAGAATATCATTGATTTTTAGTTTTATTAGTTCCCCTCCAGTAAAGTAATATTTTTGGTATCGCGTTGCAGTTTTAAATTGCTGCAGTTAAATGTAAGCATTAATTTCCCAAAATCAGCAACTCATAAAATTACGGTTAGTGTGCGACTCAGTCGTGGTAAGAAGTCTCTTGGGGTTTTACGTGCACTTGCTGTGAAAGACTCTCGGTCTTCAATAAGAAACACACATATTTATATATCTAAGCTCGTAAGACTTAAAGTATTGTGTTTTAGTCACTGACGAAAAAGACACATACAATAAAACGAAAAAAGCCGCGATGTTTCCACACAAATTGAAAAAAATGTCTTAATTTTTTTCTTTCCAGCATCCTTACAAAAAAGTCACAAATATGTCACAAAGACGACAAAACAAGAAAAGCAGTCTGTAATAGGAAGGAACCGGGTTCGATCCCAGTTACTAGTTTCATTCTGATCACGTGGTTCTAGCAGAGTCCCGATTTCCAATAAATAGCGACGACGACGACGTCGACGACGAGGAGGAGGACGACGACGACGACGTCGACGACGAGGAGGAGGACGACGACGACGACGATGAGGACGACGACGACGACGATGACGATGAGGACGACGACGACGTTTCCCCAAACGAATGTTTTGGTCTCGTTCTTTGCCGGTCTTAACTCACCACATATCTTTAAGTTTTTCTCTAATTGACCTACCTATCCTATATTATACCTATAACAACTACCATATTATTAATAACTACCATAGGTATAATAAGTCTAACTCGGACCTTCTACACTTTGGATGGACTACAGACTGACGATATTATGTATTTACCTAAAGGAAGCATTAGCTACTGAGTTCTGACACTAACCAGTAACCAATCGAAACTACAAACCACAAACTAGTCATCACATCCAACTTATCACAGCGGTGAAATATTTGAACTGGGATTATTAACTCTTATAGGTTATTCACAGCTGAGATAAATGCATCAGTGCATGTGATTAAGATCATCTGTTTCAATATTGTGCACATTTTCCAGAAGATGGAAACGAAAGTCAAATTACGATTCAAGGGGTTTTAAAATAGATCGACTACTTGTGTAGACTAGATTCTATTCGACTTGTGTGCATTCTTCCACTCTCTGTAAATTGTGTGTAGCACCACACGTTACATATGCAGTAATTTATTGACATATTTCACCAATCGACAAGATGAGGTTCATTATTCGACTTTGTTGATGTTAAACAAAGAAATACAAAGGACACATAGGTGCCCATGTATTTCATTTTTTCTACAATGGACGCACGCCAAAGAAATAGTTCTATAGCTAATGAGCTATTCTAAACCTATATTCTTGGCAAAATTGTTCATATTCTGTCACGCGGGCGCGAATCAACAGTCTCTCTCAAAGGTAGACTAGATTTGCATCATTCCCGTGGGTTCCTTTCAGTAAAGCTCCGTGTGCCTTGGCCGATGCCTATGGCAATGTCGATGCCGATGACATCCTCGACAACTTTGGGGTTACCGTGTGCTCTTGTTCGTCTCTCAATTCCGTCCGTCGTTCCACCATTCCGCAATTCCGTCTTTCGTTCGCCGTTCGCTCGTTTCTGTTTTGTTGCAAATTGTTTTTAAGGCCGTTTCTCTTGACGCGACAGACAGCCGATTGATTTTGACGGGTTATTTTTGGTGAAATAGTGGCTAGAGGGACTGGAGAGTGGAACATTGATTGCATCTTGTGTGGCCACGCTCATGTAGACGCTCTTTAGACACTCTAAAGAAGAAGAAGACAAATGCAATATCTACGTGAAGAGCTGTTTTCTAAATAAACACTTTTGTTTTAGTATCTTCGGCCAGTTATTTTTACATCTAAAAAGTGTGTACTGCCAACAATTCGAAAGTAACAAACAAGAAAAAAATTCCTCACAAAATCGCACCTATTGGAATGGTCTAGGCCGCTGGTGGTTGACTTCGAAAAAAACCGTCCAGGAATCCAGGGTCGAAGGAGCAGCACAAGAATAAAGCAACTTTCAAGACGTGTGCGAAGCTAAACTTAATACACAGATGGGTATTTTCAAGCGTAAATTTGGTCGCGAAAGACTACCTGTTTTATGGACACATCATTTTCCGGTAAAAGAGCCCGACAAATCTTCGGTGGAAACAAATTTGACCGAAAATGGGGAGGAAATTGAACTTGAGAATGTTTCTCATGTAGATGTTGACTCCACAGAGCCTAAGAAAGACGTAGGTCCATGAAGTACCAATAATTGCATCGCATGGTTTGACTCTGTTTGTTGTGACTGCAATAAGTTGGCAACTGTACCTGCTAATGTCTTCCATGTGTGCTATGCCTACCTCAGGGCCAGTTATAACTTTCGTGAACCCCGAGTTAAGAGTCGAATCATCCTCAGAAACAAAGGACATTCCCTGCATGATTGTCTCTTACCACGGTGATAAAACGGATAGCAATTCGTCTACCTACTTAAGCCTGCTTACATCAGTTGTAAACACACCGAGTGGAAATCGACATGAGAGAAACATCCTAAGCCTAACAAAAATAATGAATTATCTAACATGAGGTTTAAAAACTTTTCAACTGTAAAGATGAAGATGTTTCCCAGTTTTCCGGAAAAGATATGTTTTAACATTTTCTTTATCCCCATATTAATATTAAACCATTCTGCCAAAAGTAGCTGTGTGCATTCAATTTTTAGATGCTTTGTTTCTACCCTGGATTCGTCTTAAAAACCACCGAAAGGCATCGAGAAAAAGGGGCCGTTCGGAGAAGAGCGTCCGAGAGTGGCGGAGATTTTCGGAGGGTGTCGGAGAGTGACGTAGAGTGGCGGAGGGCATTCTAGGTTAATTGAATGTTTATAATCCTTTTACACCAATGAAAGATGAAATAAAGCTTTGCTCGCTACCATCACTAATCCAATTTTAGTTAGGTGCACAGTGCACGTAATAGCTCATGTAACATATAAATGGGCAACACGAGAGAAAATGATAGAGCGTCACTGTCAGGAATCAGCAATTAGGAATCATTAATCAGGAACCTTTAGTCGGGAATCAGCAATCAGCAAGCAAGCACTGACAGAGCCGACGAGCGCCTCTTGCTATAATCGTTGTTGATCAAATAAAGCTTGGATTCAAAATAGCGTTAATTCGAGCCAAGTTTTGTTATAGCTCCAGAATATATTATGGGTCAAATGTGAGGCCGTATGCATGGATCAAATGAAGCGGCACGGGGTGGGAGATCAAAACGTGCATTTAAATTGGATTTACTCTGGCCGGATTTCATCAGCCAATAATATTATGGATTCGATTTAATTTGACTTTAATGGAAAGCGTTTTATCTGGTGCAACAAAGGCTACTCGAAGATTGCGAAGTAAATCTTGGACTGAAAAGTTGGAAAAATCAGCCCTCTCACATGGTTTTGACTTTTGCCACATCACTTACTTTTATAACAAAAACTCCCGCTAAACACTGGATCAATATTATTATTACCGGATTGGTACTTTGTACCAAACAATGTCCGAGATTTAAAAAAGGTACGACTCTTTAAATATTTGAAGTTTCACGTGACTGTGTGGGTACCGACATCGTGTGTGCGTTTAGACGGCGTAGAGAACTGTTAACCGTGTGCCTGTTCTGTACTGCAAGCTAGCAGAATAGGTTACAACTTACAGAACCCATGAATTACCTGCTTGCTGATTCTTGCTTGTAGCGCCACCAACGTCAAGTCGTGAATCGGCCGGGAATGATAAAAGAGAGAAAATCACAACGATGGATTATAAATAATCTGGGACAGAGTTTTGATGTCGATATCTGTTCAGCCGAAAGCCATGAAACGTAAGCTCCATGCAATTGCAATCTTATCCCGAAATGGATTTGTTTTAATTCCTTAGATAGGTGTCGACTGTCGACTGCCGACTGTGTGTTTGATTTCTCTAGGTCTAGGTCGAGCCTAACCTTTAATTGTTATGAGCTAATCGCACACTTTCTGATAATGCATAATGCTATGAGATAATAAGCATTAAGCATAAGCAGTGATAGTATTGCATTCGTCTACAACTGCTGTATCGCATTATAAATAACTTCTATCTGAAATCTATCTCAAGCCAAATACCTGTGTCTTTTTTTATATCTTTATCTAATATCATTGATGCCGGCTACTTCTTATAAGCTTTCCGGCAGAGTTGAAAATATTTCTTGAATACACATTTTTGATTTAAATTTAGATCTTTGAATGTGTCGCAAGGTTGTGAATAATGGTCTAAAAAACTGTCTCGCATTCCTGTATCACTTTTAGCAACTAATCGTGTTACTACAGAACATTTTTGCGTTTACCTTTTATCAGCCTGACTTAGTTCCTTCAAAGAGCGGCATGGGGAATAAAACAATGGCAAAGATTGTGGTCAATATTATATACTTAAATATAGCTTTTATAATTTACCTTGTGCAGTGTCACTCATAATTCTCGATACATCCCGTTGATAAATTCATTTTCTTCGTTTATATATTTTTTTTTAAATCTTGATTTAATCTAAGCAACCATGCTTTCAATTTAAAAAATTAAAAAACCGATTCTAACTAAAGAAGACGTATTTCTTAAAAAATGTCAAACAAATTATCAACTCTGCTTTTCACCCTAGCTATACGGCTTCATTGCACAGCCTTGAGTAGAGCAGAGACAAGGAAAATGCAGGTTTGAAAGATCTGAGTATACCTAAGAGGCTAAGAAGGCACGGCCGCCTCCCTCCATACCACCTCCATTCCCATTAGTTACCCCTCCAGTCAAGCTGCACTTGGAGCTTGTGGGCCTGCCCGGCAAAAATGCCTTTTCCTCTTAGGAATTAATGTTCGCTTTTGATTTGTTGCCATTCTCGTGACATGGTAAAGCTGGTAAAATTGATCAGAAAAAAGGAAGACGGCAAATTAGCCGACAATGTTGCTGTGGTGGCGTTTCCTTGCTTTTATGGAATGATTTTAATCAATTTATTCTATTAGGATAATAACATGATCTAAAGTGTTTCCTAACCACCCTATAGACGATTATACCCCGTTTGGGCCTGGCCATGAAATGTTGTCCTTCGCCAAGACTTTCGCACTGTAGTTTGGGATTCGCCGTGTTTGGGTTGGGTTTTGTCTTGACACATTTTGGCTTCGCTTTGCTAAACTTTAATTAATAGAAATTCACATGCGGTTATCTTACTCTATGATTATTGAAAGTGGTAGGTATTAAATGGCGAAAATTTTGATTTCGTGGTGATTAACGACGTACTATGTTAATAACTCCCCCGGTCTATTGACGTCGCTGAATGCAAGGATGATAATGAGGGTGATGATAAACGTAACAGGGAAGGAGGGGAAACCCGATTCCGGCACGTAGCCAACTCCTATCGAAAAAACCCAAGAGGACCACCGCTTAACGTCCTGATACGGATGGCACAGGTTCAGATCCAGCCGTGGTGCCACCATGTTATTACCATAGGTAGCACCATGCACCATGGTATTACCATAGGTAGCACCATGCACCATGGTATTACCAAAGCCAGTGGATATTAGGGTCCACTTCCTCCACTTATCTGTGTCGAGAGGTTGAGCTAGGTGAATGCATCGGGTGCTGAGGCTCATTATTGCACTGCCTTTTATCATACTGCCTACGCCACCTGCGACCCTTTCTTTTCCCACACTGCCTACAGCCCAGCGCAAGGTCGCATAGTTTCTCATGCTGCCTATCCTTGTACTGCCTTTGAAAGGAAATGAAAACATGGTTTCCTGTCTTATCCGGTCTTATCCTGTCTATCGAGGTATCTTGTTCTAAAATTGATAGGTAACGTACGGACTCTTAATTGGGAGCTAAGCTTGGGTTCCTAGCTTGGATAATAGGGGATAGGTAACGCAAACAAACCCTCAATTTTTATTAACGCGTCACAATTAATTTTATTGTGCCATAAGTTATACCAAAGGACTTTCCCTATTTTGGTGATTTTTAATTATGGGTTGCGCCATCGAAGAACTATTCGAAAGTGGAAAGGTGGAGTCTTCGAGAGTCTCTACACAGTTTTATTGAGAATCTTTAGAAAGAAACTAGCCCTATTTTGGTGATTTCTAACATTCTTCGTTCTGTACGCGCAGATCAACTACAAGTTCAAATTTCAACCGTTTTTTCGCTATATCGACCCAAAGACGCCACAAGATCGATATTACTAACCAATTCACGATATGCGATACGATTTTCAAGAATCGCATTCGAAGAATCGAAGTGATTCGATTGATCGAGTCCACTCACAATTTTGCCCATCCCTTACTGAAGTTCGGAAACGTTCGGCATCACGTGTTCATTTCCCCTCGTAGGCTCGTAGGCAGTACAAGAATAGGCAGCATGAGAAACTATGAAAACGCACGGCGGGCGGTGGCTTTGTGAGAAAATAAAGTCGCAGGTAGCGTAGGCAGGATGAGAATAGGCAGTATAAGAATGAGCCGTAGCTGGAGGGTTCGACTCAAACTTTTCAACCTCTTACCCGCACAGAACTAGGTTTTGGCACGGACGGTCACCTATCCAATCTCTGACCTAGCGTAACGTTGCTTAACTTCGGTGGTCGTACAAGAACTAGTATTTCCAAACCGTTCGGTGGCGAACATACAATACTATTATAATGCATCATGTAAGCGTAAAGACTCGAAACTAATGAATGAGTAATGGATGCAGTTTAGCTGCTCTCGCCTGTCGCTCTAAGTGCACTGCTATAGCTGCAGTCCGCTTAGTGCTTCTTCAGTCTGCCATGAAAACATCGCGCGCAAATGACAAAGCTCATATCGCACATGCGTGTTCTGTGTCCAGTTAGAGTTATGCTAGAATTATGCTATAGTTAGCATGCTAGGGTTATGCTAGGGTTATGCTAGATTTATGCTATAGTTAGCACGCTAGGGTTATGCTAGGGTTATGCTAGTTATGCTAGAGTTATGCTAGAATTATGCTATAGTTAGCATGCTAGGGTTATGCTAGGGTTATGCTAGATTTATGCCAGTTATGCTAGATGTGTGCTAGGGTTATGCTAGGGTTATGCTAGTTATGCTAGAGTTATGCTAGGGTTATGCTAGGGTTATGCTAGATTTATGCTACATTTATGCCAGTTATGCTAGATGTGTGCTAGGGTTATGCTATATTTATGCTGGAGGTATGCTAGGGTTATGCTAGGCCAGTGTTATGCTAGTATTGTGCTATTAAAGTGGTAGATGGTGGTAGTGCTGTGCTGGTGTTATGTTGTGCAATGCTGTTGATATGTTACTGGCTAGTATCGCCGACACGTGGTTCTGGCCAACATCTTTGCATTTGCAGTACGGTCCGTGATTGCCGCTCAAGTCAATTACTCTTTATTGAAACTGTGAAGTTAATTTATATTGTTAGCTGGAAACAATTTAGTGCGCTAGAAGCAGCGAGCGGTGATGGAGGAGGCGGAGTAAGTTCGGTCTGAATTCGGCCTAGAACTACACAGGCGTTTCCAATATAAATATCATCAAGCTATCAAAACATCAAAACAAACACTGGCCAGCTACAGTTCGGTTTCATGTCAAAGTGAACAGATTTCGTTCGGAAACTCACAAATGAATTTTATTTTTTGATCGATATATACTTGTTGGTGCAATTGAGTCGACTTCGGAATGCAATTAGAAATGTGAAATGTTTGGGCTTGTGCTTCACCTTTTCAATTTCGTGACACTTTTTGATTGAACGCAAGAGTAGAGAGTCATAATAAAACTGTCGTTAAAACGAGTTGTTAGTCGCTAAAAGATGGCTAAGCTTCCGCCAGTGTTCGAGGATTTCACGGAGGACACGTATGTGGACTCGGAGTGGGAGGACTTCGACCGCCTGGTTTCCGAGTACAAAGTTCGCCGACGAAATGTGAACGCGCCAGCAGGCAATCCACTGCTCAACTCTGTCATCAAGCATCACAAGTCGAGGTCACGGAACCAGGAGTCCCAGGCTTTCTATCCCTGTCCTGCTCCCCAGCAAACCGATGTGGTCGACGACTTCGACTATGTCCAGACTGTGGTAAGGACGAAAGACGGCGGAAGATGGAGGATGGAGGATGGATGGAGGTAGGCAGTGGCCAAAGCAGTTGAGAGAAGCGACATCTTCAAAGCAACGCTCTGGATTAAAATAAGGAAGGAAGGAAGGAAGGAAGGAAGGAAGGAAGGAAGGAAGGAAGGAAGGAAGGAAGGAAGGAAGGAAGGA
>QKMV01004571.1:0-10034 GCA_003287335.1 Lednia tumana | reverse complement strand
AATTGATTAGAAACTCGTCTAAGTGCTAAGAAATCTATTAAAACTCCCAAGGTGTCCAAAAGTTAAGAACTTGCTTCTTTCGGGGAAAAAACGCTAAAAACAAATCAACTCCGTGATTTTTTTTTTGGTTTAAGTTCGTTTTCAGAGCGATTTGTCCCATGTGGAAGTATAAAGAGTAAACTTTATGAAACAATAGAAATTTTCGCGGATTTCTTAGCATTCAACTCAGTTTCTAATCAGTTTTTTGGATGCCCCATGCCTCCGTCTTCAGAACCGGCAGAACCGTTCTTTACAGTTCTGATCTCCGCTTCACCGAGAACACGATCTGCCTGTCGTAGATCCCAGTTAGTTTGCTGTTAGCGATGTGTTTTATCAGTCCAGATAACCCGGCTTGTTTTCACAGTCGCAAGAGCTAGCGAAAGAGGCAGCTCAACTCGTCCATTCATTATCCAGCATCTCTTGTAACTCATCTCAGACACGAATACGAGATGCTGCGCACGTACTTTGTTCATAGTACATTCGTCTCCTGAGTCCTTACACTTCGAGGCTTACAGCATCTCCCTGCCATGCCGTACATTCCAATGTAATTAATTTCACGTACGAGCAAACAAGAGGTGCAATCATTATTGGATGTGTTGATTTTTTGTCCGGAGATTGGTGAATCATGCGAATTTTTTTGGATATGTTAATAACGGCGTGTGTTAAATAATTTAGCCATGAACGTATCGTCTTTTGCATGAAGTTGCACCTGGTCAAAGATTAATTGATTCTTGACCGCTCTTTCGGGTTGAGATTAAATATTATTAATAGTGAGTGATGTAATGAGGAAATTTATTCGTTTCTTTTTACATATTAATTAAAAATTACTCGTTTTTTTCAACACTTTGAAGTATAAATTTACTGCGCTGTTCTTCCGAAGACTGTTTCTTTATTTTTACATTAATTTGACCGTATATATTACGCGATCTTCTCGTTTTGACAGAAACGAAAACTACCTTGTTTTCCAATCCAACCAAGAAACTAACGGTCGACCCTATTCAAACAATTTATCTTTAACACGGACATAATAAATAAAAACACTATCAATATATCACCTGCACACGCCTAAGCGAAATTTGAATAAGCAAAGTTACGGAGAGATGAGTAACCATTTTGATAGCCTTGTGCGTTTTGCATAATTATTTTTTATAATGTCAATCTATTTTTAAATAATTACATCAATTCTTCTCAAAAATCAGGTGTTCTTAAATCATAACGGTGCACAACACGGACGACGTTTCTGAACTCGATCGCCTTCGTTCGGTAATTGCTTCCAAACCTTTTAGCCCGTATCTCTTACGAATATTACATACGGCTACAAAGTAACAAATCGTTACTATCTTTACTGCTCGAAGGTGTGGTCCTTTGATACACTCCTTTCGAATTAGAATACAATCAAAATATCAACACGTCATTTGTTATAACTCTAAATGCGGGGCCCCATGTAGAGAAGATCAACTTCTTTCGGCAAGTAAACCTATCGTGGCACTGGTATTGTTATATTCGCTTTACTGATTCACATTTTGACGAGCACGTTTCTGCGTGTTGACTATCGTTGATTATGTCTACGAAAATATATCATGTTTATGTTTTTGAACTCTTGAAAACCACACGTGCGCTAGTCAGACCTGGTCGTGCTATTTTCATTTCAATTACAGCTACAAAATAGAAAACGATCCAATTTTCGTGCAATGTATTCGTCCATTTTCAAAACCTTACGGGTGGACTGGTATTGTATATTGAACCCGTATATTTTCAACACATATAACGTATTTCCATTTTCTATACAGCATACCGTGACTGCATTTTCCATACCATGTTTTCCCCGCAGAAACAAATTATCCAGTAACCACATTTTCTGTATTTCCTGTTATTTGCTATTGTTGTGGTTATCAAAATGTGTTGATGCCTTGACCTAACCCGTCGCTGTGGGCTGCATTTATTCACATAAAGCCTGTTTTTATCGTAGCATGCAAGGAACAGTACCAAACGTAGCTAATAAAAGAAAATGAGTAGAATTATATAAATCCAATTAGGCTGGAAAAGCTCCACGGTTTCATGCAACGTAACGGGCCTTATAGACTTTAATGAAAAGTTATTTTTGTGCACGTCTTTTTTCCTGAATCCTCAAAATGCAATAAAGACTATTTACCCCCATATATATTGTGACAATTCACAAACCGTAATGTGCATCTTTAAATTATTTTTTGTTTACTTTTCTAGTACAACACAAGCGATATCAACATTCAAAAGCCTGTTCAGCTTAAGGTACACATACATTCATGTAGCCAAATCCTTGTTTTCAAGGATCATGGGATTTGAAAAGGATTTCATAGAACAATGTTAGCTGCGATTTTTGTAAATGCTTCACACACAAGTAAATACCACAATACATTCGTGTGTTGGAATATTTCTATGCTTTTTTCCATTCTTCACGTTACTCTAGCGATCAATAACGAAAATGTCAACTACAATAAGACAGGCTTTACTTGAAACGCTTTTAGACAAACAAACACATGCATTAACCAACAATTAATACTCATCCATCTGGAGAGTAGTTCCAGGGCGTCAAATGTAATATGTTAATCTTGGTGAACACACAAGGGGAAAAAGTGTTCAAGAGACAGCTGTATTAATTTGAATCCATTTCAAATTTCCAAACGTACAGTGAGCCGTCGTAACTCTGGCTTTTCAATGCGGACTAGGCTTTCGAACGAGCAAGATAGTGTCACTTTGGTGTACATTGTAGTGCCGTGAGCCCACCTTTGCTCACACCTACGCTCTCTTGTCGCACAGTTCCATGGTTCGGGAATATCAGAGATAGATTTACATAAAACGGCATGATCTACTTGAAGTTATCTGGTTTTCTAATACTTCGACGTTTTTTCTTGAAGTAACATATAAGTAAATTTTACGTCAAGTTCTTCGATACCCTTTGGGCCCAAATTGAATTTACACAACTATTCTTTCGCTCCAAACTTCTATTTTCACATCTGTGCATCACTTTCAATTCATAAACAGAACTTATTCAGTTACTAAAGTAAACCTTACCGGCCATTCGACTGCCAGATTTGAACTAACGAATTATCTGGCGTCTTCAACGGTTTTCTCTTTTCAAAAATGTTGCGAATTTCAAATTCTCCTCACCCATACCAAGAACGATACCCATCTACGATGCACATACTTGGTGGTGATAAGAATAGAACGTCAACGTACCATAAGTATATCGCATATTCAAGTCAGTCATCTTTGAAGCATATTCTCGAAGCTGAGACCCACTCCCAAAAGGATGACCTAACCTAGCTGGTACACACGTTTCGCTAAATATGCTCTGAGCACATATGTGGGCCTAAAGACCTGTGCTTGTACCTAAGGTAGCATGTATTTACACCTACACATGAAAGGAAGCAACAATGTTTGTTGGGTGCGGTCCCACTGATATCTCACACCTTTCATGTGGTTTACTAGAAAATAAAGATAACTGATTTGACGTCGATCGAAGCGAATCAATTAGTTAAGAAAAAGTCGTCATTCGTATTTTTGGAGCGAGGTGGTCTTGCCATTTTTATTTATTTTATAAATTTGAAGATAGCGTGACAAAGTGGGCGTTGAAGCATTTGCGCATATGAATTGATGTGAATAATGCAATGAAACAAAAATAATGTATAACATTAAATTTTTAAGACGCATGTGTTCTGCCTAATTTCAGCACTATTTTTCAAAACAACTGTTAGTAAATGGGTTTAACTGCTGAGAACTTCTAGCAAATAAACTGCCAAAAAATAGCGAAACGTTGGCAGTTTTTTTGTTAGACGTCCTCAGCACCTAAACTCATTTACTGACCGATTTTTTGTAAATTTATAACGTTCTTTAGACTCATAACCATCTCTTAATCTTAGCACAAGTTTAAAAAAAAAACTTTTGTCGGATTCTTATGTCAGAAGCGATTCTCCCCCTGAAGAAGGAAACAGCATAGTTTTCGAAACGTTGGGAAAGTTTGAGTGGATTTCTTAGCATTCGAACACTACTTGTAAATCAGTTTTTTGACGATAAGTTTTCTTATATTTACTTCTAAAAATCATGGCGAACGACACGTAAACAGAATGAACAGCTGGTTAATAATTTGACGGTTCGGTAACTAAAAATCACTACAACTGATTGTCTGTTGACATGGTGTTAACAAGAGAACGATTTGTTAGCTTATTAACAAGCGTAGAAGCCTAGTGCCCATCAGTTTGTTAACTGAAATCCGCAAACTTCTTGGGATCATACACACTCCATGAAGCTCAGCTAGCTGTTAAATTCTACTCCCCCGCTTTAGCGGTGCTCAGCAGCAGTTTAAATCCAGGCAAGAGATAAAAGTCAGTGATTAATTCCCCTTGAGTAGCGATGATTTCTTCGACCGCATGCAAACTATAATATCGTTTCGTACCTCCATCGCGTCTCGATCTCTTGGCCCCAGCAGCGTGCTAAAGGCTTTCTGATCCGCACAAGATAATTGACGTGGATAGTCCACCCATGACAAGGCCCGGCCATGTAATAAGAAACCTAAAATAGCTTGGTTAATTAAAGGTTCTATGCAGCGCGGTCAGTTGCAATTCATTAACGTTTTACTTGAACTCCCAGTTGTGCGAGATGGAACAAAAGATTTTCGCGATCCTCGGTGGTCTAGAAAAGAACGTGATGGGCCCGCGGCAACGTCCTCGCTTCAACCATCCCCATCGCTGTCTACGGATGAGCCTAGACGTGTTTCTGTTCGTTTCTTATACGACTTGTAATGATGATTGATGAAACGATTCCATGTTTGCTACATCTTGGATGTGGTTTATCACTTCGCGTTCGATGCTAATTCCGCTAATTTATTGTTGTGTGCAGTTTAAATATATTAGTGTAAGTGCTACTCGGTTTGGCGGTTGACTGAGATTTCTTTTCAGCGCGGTAGTGTGTCAAAAGAAACATTCTTTTATCGAGATGTTTTCGCGCAGCTTCTCTCGCTCTTCACGTCGTGAAGTCTCGAACGCGATGCAGCAGAACAGAGATTCTGTTAAATGTGTGAACCGTTCGTGTTAACCAGATCATGCATGTCCGTGTGTCTTTTCATTGATGTCGGCTGCCAATAAATGTAGCCGCAAGAAAGTTGGGTTTCGGAATTAATTATTGTTGATCAAATACTCGAAGCGCATGGACACAAATTTACTTGTCCTGTTTTGGATTGTGTTTGCTCATCGCACTTAGCACCTAGGGGTGACCTCAAACTGGTCAACGCACAAGAACGTGGAAATATTACGCGACTACGACATTGGATTTTCTTTGCGCTACAGACCAGTGGCTGTTTGATCAGAATCAACTACAAACCTCATCTGCTGCCGATTTTCAATCTTTTATCTTATAAAAATAAATTACGCTTGCTAACTCATCTACAGCTCCTTTTCTATCTCGTGATATTTCTTCGATCGGCGAGCGGTGATAGGAAATGCATGCTTGGCGAAGCTCAAGACTGACAATTGAATCGCAGTGCGAATAATAAATGTAATTTGATTGATGCTTGACGGAAAATGACAGCATCTGCATCGATGATTCAATAAGTGGCAACGTAACTTCTTCAGGGAATTGACTCTCTCATTTGTTTCACCTCTTTCTATTTCACCTCCCTTGTTTCAACAGTTTTCACGTTTCTCTCCCCATTACTAAACCCATTTTTAAATTATAATTTCTGTTGCATGCGTGTATTATTTTGTCTATTGTTTGTTTGTATTTTAATTTCGTTGTGTTTTTTTCGCCTTGTTTCGTTATCATTTCATTTAGTTAGCATTTTGTGTTGGTTTGACTCTTGCAGGGGTTTGGTTCTGGGGAAGAGCCTCCCGAAGATGACATCGACTTTGACGGAGAGGTAAGCATTCAGCACTAACCTCACGGTGCCAGAGGCTACAGCTTACGTGCCAATGCTGCAACTGCCCTGGCGCTTTTTGCTAGCGGTGACAGTTGCTGATTTTAGCGCTAATTTAAGTATCCATTTGGTACGGAGACGCAGAATTGCCAGCATCCAAGTTTACTTTTTAATGCTTTGAGTATCCGCGATGTCCAGATGGTAGATTTATACTTGCGCGCAAAAAAAGTATCACAATTCTCACTTGTGCGCGCCGTTTTGAACTATACAGATGGTAGTACGAAATATGTAGTTTATTTTTCTTATTTTTATCATCAAAAATTCTAAATGCATATTTCTGTAAATTTATTCTGTAAGCTATGTGCTTTTATAAGATTGACGCCGTCTGCATTTCGAATTCGCGATCATCGTTTCGGTCGCAAGCTAAAAGCAAAGATGCTAATAAACATCATGAATAAACTGACACATGCTCTTTTGGCAAAACTACTCTTCATACAAGTATCTCTCTGACAGACTCATAAAGATATCTTTCTCGTACTTATGCGAACAGCTAAACGACACTTATCAAGGTTTTTAAATTTTAATTGCACCAAAAAATTGGTTTTAAAGAGAAATTAAATGAGAAAATACTGTTTCGTAAAGTGTTTTTTGGGTACAACAACTAAGGGTCGACGGTTCCGTGGTTCGTTAAGACCTTAACAATCCGTTAACTTACTATTTCTATCCAGTGACAACCAATCAGAGGGCGTAATTTTTTGTTAGCGGATTGTTACATTCTTAAGGGGTCGCTGAAAACCCGGCTCGAAATGGTTGACAGTATAGCTTGGGGAGCAGATTTGATATGCGAATGTTGAAATGAACCCCTAGTCAGTGCATTACTTAAACTTGACTCGGGCAAAGTTTGACCCAGATGTAAATAGAGCCGCGCTTGCATAGATTGACATTACAATTAAACTTCTATTTGCACCAAGTTTGAACGCCGACACAGAGTGTACGTAATTTCGAAAATAAACACGTCACGTGCTCGACTCTAAAGTTGTCATGTTTTTAGAGACTGAATTGTCGTCAAGAGTTTTCAAGCACTCAAGTCGTAGGACGTCCGAGATTTTAATATTTCTCTCTAAAAATAAAGACAGATTTATCAGAGCGCGACGCTCCTGACCCTTCTGGCTAATTTTAGATTGGTCCAGCTCTTCGTTGAGATCTGCACTCGGCGCGTCTTGTAGCGATTCCCAATTTTGTATGGAATCTAAAAAAAATATATACCGAATTCGAATCGGCGTCATTTTTTTGTTTTCGGTTCCAAAATGGACCCGGCTGTCGCCTTCAAAGTCAACTTCGCGGACGAAAGTCGATATATTATTTTGTACTCTGACAATGAAACAATTCTGTTATGAGTTATGATAGAAATAACTTTCGTTTATTTAACTATCAATTGTTTACTTGTCAATCAAAGTTATGATGGACACAGCACCAAATACAATGGAGCAACTTGTATTACATAATTCTAAAGCAAATTACGACTAACGGGGAAAAATAATCTTCGATGGTTTTTAGCCCGTTTTCCAACACAACAGTCTAACAAACAAACATTTATAAGAAACAACTCGCTTTAATCTGATTCAACTGCTCCTGTCCGAGCTTTTCAAGCGTCTTCAGCTCACTTGTAACCAACAATTTTTAACTTTGATCAAAAATTTCCGAAGGACTTGGTTTCAAATTCATATTTATGAACACGGTATTTAAAGCCTTAGAGGCTGGGTGAGTGGCAGCTGGAAAAACCGACCGATTTTGGGTTTATTTCATATACTACAGCTTTCTTACTAATTGTGTTTCAAAACTAAATTCTTACAAGTTTTTTAGATTACCTCAATTAAACTGTCAATTAAAATGAGGTAGTGTAAAAATGTATAAAAATAAAAATGTCAAACAGATTTTCGCGAAAAGCTAGTAGAATGGTGACTGTACCGTGGTTCAGCTGTAGTAATTAAAAGAAGCTTCAAATGAGGTGTGTTTTTCCACTTACCCCTCATTCCACGTAAATGCTTCAAGTAAGTCCTCTTTCTAACCCTTAACGTAAACGTACAGTCCTCGATGCACATAAACAGCTTACAGAACCAACTAGATATCATGTCTTGATCATTCATCTTTCATATCTACCTTCCCAGTGACACCGCGAAAGCCAGACGGTATTATCACAATCTCCTGTCGTCCATCATCTTACCGCTTCACCAGCGATATTAAAAGCGTCCATTTGATTCGAGATAAACGCATCAAACTAAACACCTGACCACAGTAACGACCTGCAGTCTTGCAGCCGTTGGTTATTATCATTCAATTCAAATCAAGTTATCACAGCGTGTTATCTTAGGGGGAATCGTGACGTCTCATATTCGTGATACAATTGCTATCCTTTCAGGGAATCTTTGAATGTGCTACTGAAATAGCTACCCAATACGGCGACCGTTCTCGTTTTATTTGCTTTGCGTCGTTTTTTGTCTGATTTCATTTCGTTTTACCATCTGCGTCGCGCTATCTTTTGATCGGCATTTGAACTGGACCTAATGAAGCGGTCTGTTTACAATTCCGATGTACGTCTCTTAAGCGCGCTGACTACCTTTTTTGCTTTTATTCAACTGTAATGGGATTCAATGCATAAATAATTACTTACCTTCGTTGCGTATCGAGCGTTTAGCTTAAAGCCGAGCCCAATGTTGACGGGCTACTGCTGGCGGACCTTTCCCCAATCATTGCCATCACCTTTTATCTTCTGTTGTCGTGATACATAACTGACTCGACTCATGCGATCGAGTGGGATCGAGTCGAATATGATTTTCTGTTTTTTTATCGATCGATCCAGTTTTATTTCATCTTTTCTTTTATTGTACACTCGTTTTCAACATGTTGGGGTGGGCTTTGGGGTAATGTCTGCTAGAGGGATAATCGAAATAGTTTAAAAAAAAAACTGTTAATTAACTGGGTTAAACTGCTAAACACTTCTAACGAAGTAACTGCCAACGAAGAAACTGCCAACGTTTCAATATAGTTAGCGAAACGTTGGCCGTTTGTTTGTTAGAAGTGTTCAGCAGTTTAACCCAGTTAATTAACAGATTTTTTGAAAACTAGTGCTGAAATTAGACAGAAGACATAAGTCTTAAAAAATGTTAAATCGAAAAAGCTACTCAGATTCGTGTAGATGTATGGAGATTCATGTATTCTTAGAACCGGTAGAGAAATACTGGCTCACAAAATCCTTTTTACATCTTGACAAATTGAGTGAGATTCCTTGCAAGCCTACGAACCAAATTACCGTCGAATCATATTCATCAGCTTGATGACCATACATACCTGGAAATACGGTCCAGCCGCTATCTTCAACATCGGTGCAATTAAAAGATTCCTTTACCTCTCTGCGCCTGCTGTACCAATTGAAAGTATGCTGTCTCATCCTAGATAACTCTTTGCGGTCCTACAATCATTCTCTATACTTCATGCGTTCGATTTTATAACCTCTCGAATTCAAACAACGTGTCAGCAGCCACGCATTTTATTACCAGACTACAGTTTTATAAACCAACATCTCGCGGATGGTGTTGCCCACTGAAATTATTCACCTTTTCACCGTTGAACAATTGATTCCGTGTTTATTTTAACTTAATTGAGATTGCTCGCATCTCTTGTTGTTCATTTGCCTCCGGCATGTTGTGTTAGGTGTGTGTGTGTGTGTTTGTTTGCGTATAATGTTCGTGTGTGCGATTTGTTCGTTTATTGTTGACTTCGTGTTTGTTCTTTGAATATAGATGAGAGAGAGAGAGTTTTTTTTAATTTTTTATCGAAGCTCAATTAAAGTGGGTGATTTATCAGTCTTCTGTTTTATTATTTTGTGGAAAAGAGTGCGTCGTGAACGGGCGATTGTTTACGTACACTGTGCCTCTCTTGACCATCCTTGGAGCCCACGTGAAGACAGCGGAAGCGTCTAGCACCGACAGAAAGATGACATAACACCCCGTGCAAGATCCTAGAGTAGAAGGGACCACTAGCGTTCTAGAGGCAATCAGCCAGGGGCGGCGCTAGGATGTTACGTTAAGGGGGGGGGGGGGGGTGGGGC
>QKMV01004570.1:0-10037 GCA_003287335.1 Lednia tumana | reverse complement strand
GTGTGTGTGTGTGTGTGTGTGTGTGTGTGTGTGTGTGTGTGTGTGTGTGTGTGTGTGTGTGTGTGTGTGTATGTGTGAAGGTCGCTGAGTCATTTGGTCAACGGGTCGCCAACTTATAAGTGCACGCTAGAGTGCGTTTGCTCGGATCTGTCACCACGAAAATCTGGGTGGCCAGGTAAGCGTAGCAGGGTCTCATCCCGCAGGCAGTGACAGCTCGGAATAAACCAACTTTACCTAGCAGATTGGCTCTAGCAGTCCCTATAATTTTAGTACGTCCCTTTGTGCAATGTTTCCGTAGTTAATTTTAACCCTTCCCATTGGCTACATGTACAGCAAAGTCCGAGTTACGCAAGGCGACAATGTCAATGACCGATAAAAAAAACGATATCGGTAAAGATGTAATAAATTTAAGGATGGTAACATCTAATCGTGTCGTTTTTATGAATGTATCTTGTAGCTTGCCAAAAACTTATTTTTATCTTCTTATCTTCTCTTATTGACCAAAAGTGCGTAACATGTGTGGAGACCGGTGCCTCCGGCAATCTGACACGAGCCGCGTTCGAGCGAACTAGCTCTGCTAATGAGGGTGTGGAATAACGCCCACGTCTCTGGGCGTGCAAATTTTCATTACCGTTCATCTCCATGGTTTGCGTGATATTATAAACACCACAACACCGGTTCTCGTGAGATCATCGAAGTTAAGCAGCTTTGCGCTGAGTCAGATGCTGCATGGGTGACAATTCATCCAAAGACATGAAAGATCGTTTACAGAGGTAGGAGAGTTTTAAGTTAGTATGCTGCAGCTCTGCTATCAACCTATAGGCAGCACGGATTAGTGGAGGAATCCTGATGTTCGAGCTACTACCGTTCTTTGGAAAGGACGTTAAGCGGCGGTCCCCTTGGTGCTTTTCGACAGGGGTACGCTTCGTGCTCGCATCGTGGGGGTTCCCCTCTACCCTGGTAGATGGATCAAGACACTGATTATTATCCTCTTTCACCGACGCCAATGGACCAGGGCCAGTTGTCAATGCAGTTTTAAATTGAAAATAAAATCTTTCTCTCTCTCCCTCAATCGGAATCTAACTAACCCTAATCACCGTATTGACCGGCAGTTATATTGCACCCCTAATATCTATGACGTAATTCTAAGAATATCTCTCCTCGTCACAATACCTAAATATTATCATTATGTATATATCATCACGTATTGCATCACAACTTAAATATATTACTACATATTACGATACAACGAAGAGCACTTCGTATTGTTACAGTAGGCATCGTAATCAATGGGGTGTAATAGCGTTAGCTTGTAATGGAAATGTTATTTTGAGTTCTTAATTGCGAACCTGATTTTATTTTTATTGCTCTTCTCGTCCATACTTTTCCAGTACACACTAACTCATAAAAAATCAATCATGTCGATGAAAAGTAATTATAAGTTTCTTCGACGGCAAGAAAACTCTGCTCCTTGACATGTCAACTCCCTCCATAAGGTCCTCCTACTCTATCTCTATCATTGTTTGAGGCAGTTCGTCGGGGACTTCGAACTGGCTGGTGCTCTGGAAATGTGCAAATCTGCATCACGAATTGAGCGCCGGCATGCCTGGACTCGGGACTCCACCAGCTGTGACGCTCGTCGCGTGTGCTGCATGTTGCAACCGAAAATACTGCAGATTACACCGACATTGACAAATAATAACACGTCTGAGACGAACGGATCCGTAACCGTTACAACCCATCAGACCTTGAAAACTTCTCCACACAAACTCTATTCGACGGGAATTTATTTGTGGGTGGCTCAGTAAAGGGATTTGTGATACCATTGATACAAAAAACTCACTGTTGGACCAGACAGAGGTGGCTGACGATAATCACCGAAAGGTTTGGCATGCTGGAAACACCGGTTCTCGTGAGATCACCGAAGTTAAGCAACATTGCGATGGAGCAAAGGTTGGATGGGTGACCATTCATACCAAGGTCAATTTCTGATCGGGAGAGAGGCTGGAGGGTTTGAAGATCGTGCGACAGCTTCACTTCCTTTGCAATCCACCTCTCGACAGTATGGATTAGTGGAGGGATCCTATGCTGTTCGAGTTGTACCGTCCTTCGGAAGGGACGTTAAGCGGTGGTCCCCTTGTTGCTTTTCGACAGGAGTAGTTTACGTGCTGACACCGGGTTTCCCCTCTTCCTTATAAGGTTCATCATCACCCTCATTATCATCCTATCATTCACCGACGCCAATAGACCAGTGCCACACGGTCAGTTGTCAATTTAGTGCGTCATTCAACACCACAAAAATCAAAAACTGACTATGATCACTGTTTAGAACGATATTTCACTTTTTTTTACCATTTATCTACTTGTATTTAAAAAGTGTTCGTGAAGAAAAAAAAAAACGCAAAAGTTTTGGAACCAAGTATTTTGACGATGTATACAGTATTGCACATTTGCTGTATATTTTTAACATCAAATATGGCCGTTCAGGCCTGTGTGGTAAAAAGACCAACTAAAAAGACAATACGCAGTCGGTTATAAGACGTGCAATAAATTACTGGTGGTATTTATATCATTGTTAGGATGATTTCGAGGATTAAATGGAGTCTATTATCTTCATAATTTAGAGTTCCTACAATAAGTACATTTTATTTTTAATACCGTACACACTGTAGATTAACGAGCGTTCAATTATTATTTCGCGGGACTATTTTGATCGGGATGCCCGTTTTCGAGACGAGGGTCAGTTCGACGGCGAGCTGGAGGTTCGGCTTCTCCGATCCTGGCAGCAGCTGGAATTTGCGAAGCACGTGCGCAACAATCGACTTCATTTCCACCATGGCGAACTTCTGGCCTGCAACCCAACAGAGCAGCGGTAACGAGATCGTTTGCCACGAAACCTTGCTAGTCTAGATAGTGGAGTTGATTGTAGAATACAACTATCATTTCTAACATTCCAGTCTCAACGAGGACTCGAGCTCTAGACCTCCAGATTTGCACCGAATAGTTTGGCATGCTGGAAACACCGGTTCTCGTGAGATCACAGAAGTAAACCAAAATTGCGATGGATCACAGGTTGGATGGGTGACCATTCATACCAAGGTCCATTTCTGTTCGGGAGAGAGGTTGGAGGGTTTGAAGTTAGTGCAGCAGCTTCACTCTGCTTGCCATCAACCTTTCGACAGCGCGGATTAGTGGAGAAATCCCATGCTGTTCGAGTTGTACCGTCCTTCGGAAGGGACGTTAAGCGGTGGTCCCCTTGGTGCTGTTCGACAGGAGTAGGTTATATGCCGGCACCGGGTTTCCCCTCTTCCCTTCAGGTTCATCATCCCCCTCATTATCACCCTATCATGTACCGACGCCAATAGACCAGTGCCACAGGGCTAGTTGTCAATACAGTGCGTCGTTAAACACCACATAATCAATCAATCAATCCAGATTTGCATTCTTTTGCTCTTATTACAGAGAACACCAGAACAGATCAAACATCGAGGTTAAAAGCGACATAACATCGAAATCAACATCAACATCAAATTTTTAAGATTCATGTCTTGTGTCTAATTTCAGCACTAGTTTTCAAAAAAAAAATTGGCAAATTCGGCAGTTTGTTTGTTAGAAGTTTTCAGCAGTTTAACCCATTTACTAACAGTTTTTTTGAGAACACAAACATCGTCCAATCTACACCGACATCCATTTAGATATTTGTTAGTACGACCCTTCCTTGCTTGTGCTTGAACGTTCCTTTTTTGCCAACATGTGGTGGTTAACAACGAACTCGACTCACGACCCTGTAGTATTGGTCATACGGCGTCAAACCTTTTTTCCTTGGAAAATACAGCGACTTGCACACTTGATTTAAAAAATAATACGGAGATTTTACATTTTTATGTTTGCTAAAGCCATACTGCCATGAGATTGAGTGAGACATGAGTGATTTTCGCGCTTCTGGGACGTTCTATCAATCAGGCACGAGTGGCATGCGATTTTCTGCCGCTACATTTCCCTGATAGGCTTGTCGCCCAAGACAGTAGAAGACCTATGTCGAATATCGTGGTGCGATATCCAAGGAAATGTGAAAATTATTTGTGGCATCATAAGCAACTTGTAAGATTACCAATGCAGTTGCGAGGTCCTGCACTGAAACTAACGAACGCATACGGATGTCTTCCCTGACAATTTTCAGGTAGAAATCGGTCAGGATCGAATTTCTCCGGATCGGGATATACATCCTGGTTTCTGTGCGCCATGAAAGCCGATACGGCGACCGTTGAACCTTTGGGCGCAATTTTTCCATCTGAAAACCAAAATAAAAGTAATAGGATTATCAAAATGCCAATGGTTCCTTTAAATCTTTCAAATTATGTGATTTTCACATTGAGTTTTCGTGAAAAGTACCGCTAAGTTTCAAGTCTTTTTGCAACTCCCGTGCGTAGAACGGGACGCTCGGATATATCCTTAAGGACTCCTTGATCACCCGCTCCAGGTATTTCAACTCCTGGATACCACGGTACGTAAGAACGCCTTCGGAGTCTGCAAACGTCTTCTCAATCTCCTCGTACGCCTTTCTCTAAACACAGAAATGACGTTACATTCGCGATCGCCGATTGCCCGGAACGGTTTGTTTTCAAAGTGAATGTGTTCATATTGAACATCACGTGCCTGAACGTCTTGATTCCACGATAGAAGCCAGAGGGTGAAGCTGATTCCCGAAGAGGTCGTATCGTAACCCTGGAAATGACAAACGACCACGGGAAGCTTCAACTAGTGGTTTTTCTCAATATTTAACTCTGAATGGCTATTATACTCTTCCGATCCGTATCCGATTCAAATTTCAGCCAGAGAGACGTTTCTTTATTTCTTCACTCAAGTGTCTCAGGGACTCCAGGAGTTCGGATTAATTATTAGGCGATAGCAGCGAATGCCGTTTACAATTGGATGTCACCTTGACAATTAACCTTTGGTATAGGGAAGGGCATTAGATGGTCAGGCTAACACGGGCACATAAGAGGTCAATAATTAGATCAAACTAAAATTTTTGAATCGGGCTCATATCCCGGTCGAGATCAACAATCTCGAAAAAACAAGTTTCTTCATTGTCTTAATGAAATCGAGTTGAAAGAGCCAATTGGTTTTGCACAGGTTCGATCCTCGGGCGAAGCGGTAAAAAATTCAGAAAATTTTCTCAATTTGCACCCAATTTCACGTAAGAAATAAAGCACAGTAAAATTTTCAGAATGCATGGAAAAACCGGATTAACCCGGTCGATTTGAAAGAATGAAACTGGAATCGGAAAAAAGGCAATTACAAAAACCAAAAACCGAAGTCGAAATTTCAAACGGTTTCGGCCCCTGTAACCGAAATAGTAATTAATATCAATAATACGGCAGAAGCAGCCGCAAGCATCAAATAATATCGCTATTCCCTGCTGAACTCTACTGCACAAACCTCTAAAAGGAAGGTGTCGACTTCCTCCCTGATGTTCTCGTCAGTGACCTGCGACCCATGGTCTGTCGATTCGATCAGAAGGTCGAGGAACGCCAGCCTCTTCTTCACTCCCTCCTCACTCCTCTCCTCCACCACCTGCTCGTCCTGCAGCATCTCTTGGCGACGCATTTTGATCACCTAATGGTGGAAATATTAATGGATATTTTTTCCAGATAGAGTCCATTAAACGACTACATACTAATATGTGAAGATTTGTACACTGACAGTGAAAATTAATACTGACACTCATTTAGAGTACTAGAAATGCTTGGAGCGGCTGCTGGAAATGAAGTTAAATTACACCCCTCACAGCTTGTCTCCAGAATTTATTTTCACAAACTGGTAGCTCACGGCATGCCTGAATGTGGACGTGCCAATACGTCCGAAACTTTTTGCAAAAAAAATGCCAACGCAAAACTGCGAAGAGAAGTGATTAATTTTACTTTGATGCATTTTTTTTAATAGATAAAGAACTTAATGGGAACCTTTAAATGTATCTAGAGGCTATACAAATGGGGAAATATTTTTCGCATGAAAGCTGACTTTAGGAAGGCTATTGTTAACACGAGGCTCTTCTAAAAATTTCTTTGCTGGATGAGGAATTGTTCCCCGGAAGTTAGAGACCGTTAAAGTCCGAAGGTTTCATCTAAAGCGCCCTCTATACGAGAATTCACGCCGCAGCTGGAAAAACAAATCCGATTTGTAGTTCATTGTAATTACCGTAATCAAATTACAACAGACAGAGACACCAAACTTGGTCATTTCACAGAAAATTCAACATGCTTCCTGACATTTTTCGAATTTTTTGCAGCATTCTGGTGACATATCACTAATTTTAAACTGAAATGCTAATTTTAACATAAAAGGAACGATAATTAAAAGTTTAAATACATTTCGTCAGAAAGCTAGCTAAATTCTGTATGGTACATCTAAGTTTGGTGTCGGTCATTTTTATTTGGCTGCAGTAATTCTAATAAACTACTAATCGGGTGGGATTTTCCGGCTACCGATGAATGACGTCAGCTTAACTGGATCGAGGAATGGGACATGTGTTGTACTTTGTTGGTGGTGTCGTGGAGGATCTTCAGCGACTTCTCGTGCGTGGTCTTCAGCGAAGTGCGGTTGAACAGGAAGTCGGGCCGATACCACGGCTTCATGCTTCGCTTCATGAAGATGTCGGTCTGGCTGGAACCAGAGGAAAAGTGGTTATCTTCAGTTTTCCTAGACTAACGGATGTGTTCCCGTCAAATGTTTGCGTTGAGAAATAGACCACATTCAAAAAGTAATTCCAGAGACGATTAAAATCGTGTAAGTAATGTTTATTTATGGGGCTACATTTTAAAAAGTCCTAATTGACTCTGGATTAAGCCTTTTTGAATGTTGTCTATTGCAAATGAAACGTACTCGTATATCGCCTTCACGTACTCAGAAGCGTATCCCTTTTGTGCGTTGATCTTGACCCCCATGGCCGATTCTGGAATGACAACAAGAGGGATAACAAAATCTATTACATATACTACCAAGCACGGGGTTCGCCTTTAAAAGAGCGCGCTGTTAGAAGTTAAGGGAACGAGTGAAAAGCTCACACGATTTTAATATTTAGACATGTGTGTATGGACTGAATGAAAATGTATTTTATACTTTGAAGTGCATTTCCAAATAAAAGCGTGGTTTTTAAAAAGTATTTTTAAATCAAAAAAACTGTTAGTAAATGAGTTTAACGGACAAGAACTTCTAATGAACAAACAAATTAACAAAAGGGAAATTGTTTGTTAGAAGTTCTTGCCAGTTAAACCCATCCACTAACAGTTTTTTTGATAACTAGTGCTGAGATTAGGAAGAAGATATGAGTCGTAAGAAATTAATACATTTTTGATACATTTTTTTCACACAAGACTAAAAGAAATGGAACAATATTTTGACATTTCGATCTTTCCCGGAGGGTGGCAGAGGGGAGGGGAGGATCAACTCAAATGTAATTTAATATTCATTGGGAATACGTAAGTAATGCAAATCTGCTTAATGTCTGCAAAGATATAAGTCGATGCAACATCGGGAATCGGATTAAAAACCGATCACAAGATGTGAATGTAACAGACGAGACCAAACTCAACAAAAAAGCGTGTATAAAATTGATATAGCTTCGGATCATTTTTTGCGATCTCGTGTGGTCATCGCCACAATGCAAATCCATGCAGATTTTAACTGGAGCGTCCAAAGAACTGACTGACCACTAATGGAGTCGAGGGCGCAAAGCTTGACGTACTGGTAGACGTCGAAGCCGTGGCCGTTAGCCTCCTTCCTCATGTTCGCGGCGAGGATCTCGGCGTTGGTGTTAAACACGTCGACGAACTCTTCCAAGATCTTGAAGTGGAACGTTGGAGTCAGCAGCTTGCGGTGCCGCCGCCACTTTTCGCCTGGAAGGAAACCAGGGGGCCAAGTTGACAAAGATAACAAATTTAACGCCATTTACACGGCTAGTATTAACGTGAAGAAAATTAATATAACTTCAAAAATACCTGCGTGCTCGAGGATTCGAACCCCGGACCTCCTGTTTACATGGCCGTTGCTCTACCATCTGTACCCTGTTTATCTCAGATGGTAGAGTAGTGGCCATGTAAGCCGGAGGTCCGGAGTTTGAGTCCTCGAGCAGGTAAATATTTTTGAAGTGATGTTGATATCCTTCAAAGGAGGTCAAGTTCTTCCCCAAAATGCTGGATTATGTGGACTGGATGTTGAATGAGCGTTATTTGGCTCATCATTTTTTTTCAAACTGGAAATTTTGAAAGTCACGTGCTTTTTACAAACAAAGGTTTGTGGCTTAGAAACGCGCATTCAACTAGTAGGAGAGAAACGGGAAATCACGATTGAAATAAACAGAAAAAAGTGATGACTGAAATTACAGATTGCGCTCAAAATGTAATAGAATCTTTTTTGAAAAGTATTAAACGTTGCAAATATTAATGCCCCTTAAAAAATGCCTACCTGCTCGAGGAATTGAACCCCGGATCTCCGGTTGTCATGACCGTTGCTCTGAGCTAAACCATCTCAGCTAAACACAGTCACTTCAGAAATGTCTAACCTTGTTTAGCTCAGATGATAAGAACAATAGTCATAAACGCCGGAGGTCCGGGGTTCGATTCCTCGAGCAGGCAGTCATTTTTGAAGTGATCTTACTATAAGTCAAGTTCAAACTAGCCGTGTGAATGGCTTAAATGTGTAAATCTAGTAAAAATAAACGTTCTTTGAAGATTCGTTCGAAGCAGGAGTCTGTAAATTACCATTACCGCCAAGAAATCTTACCCGTGCTTGTCAGAAGTCCAGTCCCCAGCCAGGGCAGAAAGAAAGAGTACAAATCTCCCTTGTTGATCAGACTGTTGCTGCCCAGAATTAGCTAAGAAAAACAAACTACAAGTTCTTATTTAACAGGAGAAGAAAATGGTGAGGTCAGACGAAATTTAAAAAAGGTTTTTTCCAGTGTCAAAAAGGATCCCACGAAAATTAGCCCTTCAGAAAACTCACTAACGAAGACAAAATCAGCATCGGGCTGGAAAATGTCAAGTGCGTTCTCCCTTAACTTTGACAGAAAATCAACAGCGCCCAAGCCTGTTATTCTACTACAAAGCTACTCATATTTGAGAGGTGAAACCAAGGGAGACCGAATGAATTGTCGTGTCGGATACACCGGTTCACGTGAGATCATCAAAAATAAGCAACAGCGCGCTGGGTCAAAAGTTTGATGGCTTTCCATTCGTCTCAATACCTCGTTTTGTTCGGAAGAGAGGTTGGAGGGTTTGAAACTAAGACAGCAGCTTTATTTCTCTTGATATAAACCTCTAGATAGCACGAATTTGTAAACGAATCCTGCTGTTCGAGTTGTACCGTTCTTCGGCTTTTGGTGCATTTCGGCAGGAATAGGCTACGTGCTAGCACCGGGCTCCTCTTCCCTGTGAGGTTCATCATCATCACCCTTATTATCACCCTATAATTCGACGACGCCAATAGACTAGTGTCACAGGGCCAGCTGTCTATGTAAGATGTCGTTAAACTCGAATAATCAATCAATCATAAGAGGTAAATTTTCAGCCTGACGCTATATTTGTTTACCGAACATTATTTACCGTAAGAAAAGCGTTACACCTAATTGAAATCGCCTCTAGAAATGGCACAAGTGGACATTTTAGGTAGTGGCTATTGTTAGCGTTGTTTTTTGTTTACTTTTCGTCTATCTGATCGCTCACCTCAATATCTCTGGGATCTGACAGTACGATGTAGGCTGCGATGGGGCCAACCCACACCCTGAACGGTGACCCCTTGTACTTCCGACAATAAGTCACCACAGCGTTGTGGAAGTCTGGTGACGAAAGTATTAATACCATTAGAGTCACTTTCAAGGCTGGGAATTCTCAAAAAAACTGTTAGTAAATCGGTTTCAATGCTGAGAACCTATAACAAACAAAATGCCAACGTCTATAAATAAAGGCAGTTTAGTGTCAGTTAAGTTTTCAGCAGTTTAACCCAGTTATTAACAGTTTTTTTAAAAACTATAGTGCTGA
>QKMV01004569.1:0-10037 GCA_003287335.1 Lednia tumana | reverse complement strand
GGAATTAAGTTTGGTACTTTTGTCAAAGCTCCGTCCTAAGTTATCATTTCCCTGGGAATTAAGTTTGGTACTTTTGTGAGCAGGCATGGCTCTTCTGTTAATCTTTCATGAGCTTCCTAACGAACGCACGTTAAATTTCTTAACAGGATTATGCATTTAAAAAAATATTTAAGAAGTCGCTCTTCCCAGACTCAATTTTTTATCTTAAACGCATCTATTTGCTCCAAAAATATCCTTGAATTCAAAATGTGTCCCCCGATGTTCACGTTTTTTGGCCCTACCACGCTCCTGTCTAAAGCCTGAATTACACGGGCATATTTTCCGTCAAATCTTGTACGCAATCTTGCGCGCAAATCCGTCAAACTTGCAGTGAACATGTTGTAGAACCTGGCCGTGCATTTACACGACACAAGTTTCATGACATCCCTTGTCCCAAAAGCTATGCTATCGGAGAGCATGGTATGAGGTTATGTACTCAACACTATCGGCAAGTTAATGTTTCTAAAGTCTGAATTACACGGACATATTTTCCGTCAAATCTTGTAAGCCATCTTGCGCGCAACAAAAGTTATGCCGTGTAGCCGGAATATCGTCTACCCAGGATCAACCCCCCCACACGCCACTGCTCGGGGCAGCAGCCAATAACGAGCCCATGACTGAATCGGATCAACCCCCCCCCTCACGCCACTGCTCGGGGCAGCAGCCAATAACGAGCCCATGACTGAATCGGATCAACCCCCCAGCACGCCACTGCTCGGGGCAGCAGCCAATAACGAGCCCATGACTGAATCGGATCAAACCCCCCCCGCACGCCACTGCTCGGGGCAGCAGCCAATAACGAGCCCATGACTGAATCGGATCAACCCCCCCGCACGCCACTGCTCGGGGCAGCAGCCAATAACGAGCCCATGACTGAATCGGATCAACCCCCCCCCCCACACGCCACTGCTCGGGGCAGCAGCCAATAACGAGCCCATGACTGAATCGGATCAACCCCCCCCGCACGCCACTGCTCGGGGCAGCAGCCAATAACGAGCCCATGACTGAATCGGATCAACCCCCCAGCACGCCACTGCTCGGGGCAGCAGCCAATAACGAGCCCATGACTGAATCGGATCAAACCCCCCCCGCACGCCACTGCTCGGGGCAGCAGCCAATAACGAGCCCATGACTGAATCGGATCAACCCCCCCGCACGCCACTGCTCGGGGCAGCAGCCAATAACGAGCCCATGACTGAATCGGATCAACCCCCCCCCCCACACGCCACTGCTCGGGGCAGCAGCCAATAACGAGCCCATGACTGAATCGGATCAACCCCCCCCGCACGCCACTGCTCGGGGCAGCAGCCAATAACGAGCCCATGACTGAATCGACTCCGAACGTGGTCCCTAATTTTATTTCAGCTGCTTGGCGAACGTCGTTACTTTTCCTGGCGAAATATTCGCAACAACGCTTACAAGTGCGCCGACGTGTCGTCCTGAACTAGTAATAGTTGACGTCAACACCGGAAACTTACTTCGGGCATCGACAGAACTAGAACTTTCTAGACATCTTTATACGATTAGAGAAGTTTTCCGTTACAAAGCATGTCTGATCTGGTTAAAGTTCAAACATAGGTAGCATTTTATGCTCCAAAAAACAGTCGCATCCATTCTGCTTGTTTGCGAATTAGGTTCTTCTTTTTTATCGTAGAGATTTATAATAATTTTTCTAGATAGTGTGAATAAATGATTAAACGATCATTTTGCACAAATGCTCCCATCGAAATCGCAATCTATTTCTCAGCTCGCTCACCTGCTTCCCTACTTTTTTGTGCCGTCGTGTAAGCAGACACGCAAAAGTTGGAACAGTTTCTGCCACCATCCCTCCATGTGCTTCCAGTTCCACCCACGGGTACACATCGGCATGCAGACATTGTGGAATCTAATTTGTTTCGTAAGTGCGTTTAGACGACAGGTGTTAAATGCACCATAATATCAGGAAAGGTGAAACCGAGCTAAATTCTAATTTGATGCTGCCTTCCTCGACTTGTGGCGCGACACTACCGCTCACGAAGAACTTGTTCGAGCTCGCGTAGCAAAGCTCTCAGATAACGTTCGCAGCACAACTCAACATCAGAGCAAACAGTATGCATGCACGTTTACAACCCTTCCCTGCAGGCCCGTTTGTTTCAAATGAACAGTACAGGAGACTGATTTTAAAAGTAATTGCCTCTCGGTTTTCAAGTGCACTGGGAAATCAGTGTTCACTGGGAATTCAGTGTCCAGGTCGGAATGTACGTAAATCGATGTGGAAAATTACGCATTACTGCCGTTCTTTATTAGCTTTCTGTTCTAGGCTTTCCTGCACAAACCTGAAAAATAACTTACTAACCATGTTTATTTTTCTCTTTATTGACTTGAGTCTCGAGTACTTAGATGATATGCTTTAACTCTCTAAAAGCATTACATGTGTAAACATTGATGAAATAACTCCAGGACTATATCTCCGGCACAGGTAGACGTAGGGTGCACAGACTGCAATCAAGAGTTGGTTGAATGCCGAAACTCACAAGTTATGACGAGTTGTGGATCATAAGTTCAACATGATTCATGCTAAAGCATCGAATGCAAAGCAGTTATAGTTACAAAGACAAATAATGCGCCTTGATGCTTAACATACAGTTAAGCTTCGTAGCCGATCATTAGCAGGGGGGTTTTAAGAGGATCCCGTACCTCCTCGTCAATTTAGTTCAGAATCTAACGATGTAATGCAGCTTTGGTTTTATTTTGTTTTGCTTTGTGAAAACTAGAATAGATCGTCTCTGTGAATATCAATCAAATTTAGCAGTTGGAAAGAGAATGCAGGCAAGTGGTTGAATGCCCAAGAGGAACGAATTCAATTTATTAGAATATTTTTTCAAATTCATGCTCGGAACTCTGGGTGACGTGGCGCCGTCATCAAATAACAAAAATGACCAGAGCACACGTTTGTGGTGAGCAAATGTCCTGATTAAATCGAAAACAGAGCATGTGAACCACATGGTCGAGCTAACGTGAAGATGTTGGCTGCATGAAAGTAAGACAGACAGACAGGAAGGCGTTGGCATCCAAACGCCGCGTTGTTCCAGCGTAATGCTGCGTGGATCTGGGTCTGGTGACTGGATCGCATTAGATTACATCGGCTGGGTATGGTGGGTATGCAATCCCAGGGGATGAACAGTGAAGAGATTCCCTATCTTTGACTGCGCCAACGCAAAGCTAGGCCACAGTTTGGAATGCTCTGTCTTAAAATGCATGCCAATAAACCAAGTTTGGTCGAGTTGGTAAACTGCAATAAACGTTAGGAGACGCTTTCAGCTGAATTTGCATAAAGACATTGCCGTTTAAAATGATTACGTATCGTACAGAACTGAGGAGACAATAAAGAGGAGGATCACATGACTAATTCTGAGAAGCATTTCAAAACAATGTCTCAGTTAGTTAGTGCACACAATGTTTAACGATATAAGATAATGTTGTTTTGATCATCTTTCACGTTGGGCTAGAACTTGTAAGTTCCCTCCGCTGGAAGCAAACGTGATATTGCATTATGTTTGAAGTTAGCCTATAAATATATTTAATTCCGCAATTCAAATCCTTTCCAGCATAATACAGTTCCTGGGTGGTTTTAATTCAGGTTTGAATTATTTTAGAAATTCCTGCTCCAACGTGATTCGAAAGTTTAATATGTGTTAACAAAATATGAACGGATTGTAAAATCTTTACTGTTTTTTGTCGTGCTGCGAAGCAATGCATAAAGCTCTCGGTGTCGTCGCTCTGCAGCACACAGCACAGTAACGCAGCCAACTCGTTGGTTTCGGCTCCAACCCCTTTTCGGATTTTTACATCAAGCCCAACAATTTGCATAGGTTTCTACCGGGCTGAAGAATTCTCAATTCACCGTCTCGCAGGGAGAAAAAGAGATAGATTGTAATCCTCTTATTACAGAATTTGGGTGCTTCAAACCATCATTAAGGACTAATCAAAATATCTCACCGGAATAATTTAATCCGCGACCCCCGCCATACGCTTCCGTCTTGGTGGTCTGGTCTTAGAAGAAACGATTCCTCTTGAAAAATGAACTTGATTAAATTCAAGAAAACGAAGATACCAGCGTAAATTTCATTTAATTGGGCTTCCAGTGCCTCGCCTTTCGTGAAAGAATTTTTGTATTAAATTTATTGTTTAATAATTATTTCAGTCCCATTTCTTATGACTTAATACGGAATATGCATAAAATCCAGATTGCATTTTCTATATTGTTTACGGAAGGTGAGATTGTTCTGGATCGCAAATGTACATTTTCTTTTTATTTGTGCCATTTTAGCTGCAGTTATTTCATTTTTACAGACATCATTTGTCATAAGTTTCACTGTAACTGAAAATAAGAAGTGATGTCACCGAACAGGTCTGACCTAATCAAGCCAATAGGAAGCTTGGCTTCCAGCAGGCTTTCATAACAGTTAAATGACGTCACACGCCAGGTCGGAAGGATGATAGGCGCCATTCAGCAACCATGCCTTTTTTCAAACAGACACAGATCGCTCGAAATGCAACGGAGAACGAAAAGAAAAACAGGACACATGTACGTATGTTAAGCCAAGCACATAAGACGCCGAATTTACTACTTTTCTTAACTCTGAGCTAAGCGCTATTTCTAGGATCAAATTGCCATGACCATGGCAACAGCCAATCACATGCATGGAATTGATTTTGTTTCTCAGGATTACGTCGTGAAATGCTGTAAAACTGGCGCTAAGAGACACAAAAGTGATGAACATATTCTCGCTACAGTCCTTTCGGGCTTGAGAGCGCAGCGGAAAATCTGCTGGTCAAAGGAGGTATCCGTGGGCTTTTTTAATAGGCTGTCGATCACTAGAGGATACGTGGTGTGAATTCTTCATTCATTGAAATGTTTACTTGCCAGTTGAATTCTCCTTACCTTTCCACAGATGACAAGTGACAACCTTTGCACGATCCGTTAGACACACAAAACTCTAAAGACCCTCTCACACCACACACCCTCTAGTGATTGACAGCATAATCAAAAGGCCCACGGGATACCTTCTTTGACGAGAAAATTTGCCGCTGCACTCCCAACTCCGAACGGAGTTTAGGCATAAAAATGTTATTATCAAAGAAATGAAAAGCCTTCGCTATGCAACAACAATTTTCAACTTTTTCGATTCTACATGGCTGATGTCTTCTAAAACAAGTTATGCATCATAAACAATTTTATGGCCGGCAGCGAATTCGTTCGTCGTCGAGTGACGAGTGACGATTGTAATTAATATTATGTCGTAATCACACATACGCATGATGCACAATTAACCGGGGGTGGTTACAATGTCGTGTGGCGTGTGACGTATTTATTGCCTCTGCTAGTCCACGCGCTGACCGGCGAAACGCTTCGCGGGTATTAAAAGTCGTGTAATACTGGCTTAAGCACATGTGAACGTTATTAACGAGTTGATGCGAAACTGTTTGAAAGCTTGTCATTCTGAAGAGCGATTGCTCTTTCGGAAATACACTGGTACAAACAAGGTTTAAAAAGCTCCAACTTAAGCCGCGTAGATTCGAATCAAGCTGCAAATATTCACGTATTCGAAACGAAACAGGCAGGTAGGCAGGAAGTCGCGTCTAACGTGCTGTGTCTTCCCACGCGATGTTTTAATTGCAGCCATCAGCTTCCAGGCTGTGAAGGTCCTCAACCGCAATCATTGCGAATTCGTTGCCCAGGTCGGCGACGAATGGCGAGAGCGCGTTTGCCTTGCCTTCGAAGGTTCCACGTTCGATTCTGATGATCGGTTATGTAGGGCGGGGGGGGGGGTCCCTATTTCGTGATTTCCTGCGGCCCTTTCAGCTGCAAATGCTAGGGTAGTTTTTCACCACCGGGCACGACTGTCTCCTGACCAAGGGTTCTCGCTGTGACAGGCACCTTGGGAGCTCGATCAACTTTGGTCTCACTAAAATATTGATCATCACCGCGATTGAAACAAGCAACAAAAATCACACGCAAGTGGTTTTGAAAAAGCTGCAAAAATAGCAAACTCAAACTAAGGGCTACGAAGGGATATCACTCACATCCTTTCAAACTTAATTTTAAAAAAACGGTTGACCTGTAGTCTATGTGAGATTGCTTTACCAGCAATCCTCACCTCACTGCTTTGTTATTCAGTCAATTAAACCATTTATACCGACTTTAAATCTAAGCATTCGAAGTCACCATGTTGAGTGCGTAGTCTTCTAAGTCTATGGGAGACTCGTAGGGACCCTAGTCTAGGGTGTCACAGTAATAAAAAATAGACTGTATTCGTATGTAAACATGAACATTCCCTGTGGATGTAAAGCAGACTTGAAAACAGCTTTCAGTTTCGAAATCAATCGCGTGAAGCTGCGAAGAAGCGCTACGAGATTTCTTTGTCGCCTGTTAATAGGTGGAGCTGAAATGCACGATAATTAAGCAGTGCGAAATCGGCCCGTTTGATTGCCTTGTTAATTAAAAGCGTTTCGTTTGCAGCGGGACGTTTCAACGAACTTTTGCTCAAAGGTGTGACATCATCTGTAATCTTTTGTGTGCCACGGAAACACTAAAGAAACTCATAAACCCATTCTCGCCGGAAGGAAGGTCCACTCGGGATAAGTAAGTGAATTTTTCGTTTATTAGCATTTTCCAGGAATGGTGTTCGATGCTTCCAGTCGAACAAAGAGCTTTCCACGGTTTTATGGACGCCCGTGCGAGCGTTGGCGAGCGTTGGCGAGGGAAACGTGCGCTCGCTAGTTGCTTCTCTTCGCACGGGCCTCGGCCTCGACCTCGGCCAGCTTGATATTAATATTCTCTCACATTCCTCTGCTAGATTCCGATCGTGAAAAGCACACATACCTATGCTCTTTTTATCACACCGCAACATCAAATCTTGTTACGCCGCTGAGATTTAAGCCTCGTGTTCGTTGCGTTTCCACGTGCATACGTTTTGAAAGGATCCGAGCACACGTGGAAGGGCCGGGGCGATCATCATCTGCTCTGAGCTGAGCTTCGACTTCTCACACTGCTCGTAAGAATACGACCAGGCCAGGCCAGGCCAGACCAGGCCAGGAGGAAGACGGGAAAGAAGGGCGAGAAGAAGAAGGTAGCACTCGCCTCGCCTCGCCTCTCCTCGCAAAGCTTCTTCGACGATTTCCCGAAGAACATAATATCATGATTTGGCAAGACTCAGTGCTCGCACAATGGGTAGAGGGACGCGTAAAATGGATGGATGTCAGGAAGGGAGAGGCATGGAGGGAGGGAGGAATGGAGGAGGCAGGGCTCATTGAGGGTAGATAGGTAATGCAGCATGATAAAATATGGCAGTTTGATAGAACCGAACCGAATAGCACATTATCATGCGTTGTTATTTCATTCTGAATCAGTTTTTTGACATGAATTTCTTGTTGTTTTTTATGCTTGCACTGTAGATACCTTGTTTCTCGAACTTGTCGATATATCTAAGGACGTAACCAGTATTAGCGCGTAGCAAGGTCATTTTGAACTAATTTTTCTATTTTTTCTACTATGTCCGTACCTTGCCAGCGTGCGTTAACCTAGAGCACTTGTAAGACAATCTAACTGAAACAAGAAGCAAGTCTATCTGTCTGTAAACAAAGTTAGTTAATAAAACATCCTCCCCTCGTCGAGCAATGCACGGTCAGCATGAAAACACGTCATCCAATGCGAGTCTGCTCTCGTGTGAGACCTTAAACAACGTTCCCTTTGCCTGCAAGTGGTTAGTTGTTCGTTCTTCTGCTCTCTTCTTCAGCTCCAATCATGGGAGAATTGAACGCGACGATTAACATAGAAAAAACAAGACATTTAAGGTCATGCAAATCTTTTGTTTCATTTGAAGGAATTCCGGAAACGCGCGTGTAGCTCAGCTTGTTCCACGACTTGACACGTGATTTAACGAGTCGACGATTGGCCGTCAGTCTGCTCCGATTCAGCCTGCAACGCCGCCGTCGCCGCCGCCGCCGCCGCGTCGAGGAACAAGGAAGGAACTATGGAACCAGGAAGGAAGGAAAGAGCCGAGCGGACGAAGACGAGATAGGCTCTTGGGAAAATCACGGAATTCACGTCGACTCCTGCGTCAGAGAAAGAAACGGTGTTTACTCCCACTTTTACACCCCCACCCCCCAGCAAACGGGGTGTAACGAAGCGTCTGACGAGAATGATGGCAGAAAAAGTAAAAACCACGATAAAGAGGGAGAGGGAGGGCAGAGGTCGCTCTAGTATAAAGGACAGAGGAGGGAGGTTGACGATTTATAATAAAGTAGTTATAAAGAGGGAAAGTGCGGAATGAAATGGCAAAGGTTTCTGGATGGAATAGAACGGAAATATCAAAAGAAAGTTTCAGGCTTCGATGAAAGGTTGCTTCTCCTGGAATATACACTCGTAGCGATGGAATGTAAAAAACGAGCTCAACCTCGCCTCAGCCTCGCTTCTTCCTGCGTCAGCAGGCTGAAGACGGGTCTGGTTCCACGAAATATGATTGTCAGGTTAATATAACGCCGTCGTGATTGCATTATCCAATACAGGCACAACATTTCGCTTTCCTGCACCTAGCGCCACAGCAAAGTATAAATAGCATGCTTCGGAGATTCCTTCAACTATGCTTTAACCACATCGAAAATAACTTCCCAATATCCAAAAGATATACTCTCAGAAATTATTTCAAGTATAGTCTTTTTCTAGTGAAAAAGAGTTGAATAAGAACGCGTAGATTTTTTGTGGCTTTAAGAAAAAAGATTTTCCCATTTCCTAACCGTTTCCCGCGGCCACCGAGTGAAATGAATTCTCTGGCTGAAAACTGATTAAAAAACAATGGCAAGAGGAATTAAAAAGAAACATTCGCAGAGAGAAAATCTATTCACGCTTTAGAGTTGTAGAATTTGGTTTGAAATGTTGCGACCTGATTATATTGTAGTCTACAGGTATATACGGCACGCTGGAAAGTATCGGATTTTATTATTCTAGCCAAATCCGTTGTGTACGCCTGCTATCCGTTTAAATTCCTATTCGAATTTCATCCAAGTTTTCATTTTCCTTATCATATCATATTATTATAATGTATCTTTAGTGGGGTCTTCCTCTCTATCGTCCACTGTTCTCTTCGTCATTACTCTGCTGCCTTTCTATCGTATATTCGCTCAATATTACTCTTATTTGAAATTGCCTGCTCCACCAACAAGCTGCATAAGAAGGCAGTCAGGCAGGCAGGCAGGCAGGCAGGCAGGCAGGCAGGCAGGCAGGCAGGCAGGCAGGCAGGCAGGCAGGCAGGCAGGCAGCATCACCCAATGAATGTCTCGTCTCGAAATTGTCGCTTCTACTTTTCATCACATTCATTTACAAAATGAGAGTAAAGGGATATTCAAGACAATTGCATTAAAAGGCATTAGCAAAGACGACATCGTGAGCAGAGCAGCGAAGTTGATATATGAAAAGTAATAATGCTCTCCCCCTTGCTTCTCGAGTAGCAGGCAGCAGCATTGCCATCTCGAACAAACAAACAAACAGACAACAAACAAACGTCGGAATTCATTGCAGACTTTGAGACAATTTTGCATCACTTATAATTATTAAATGAGATAGGCATGTAATTGTGTTTGCTGTTAATTCTTTTAAGTAATAACACCATCTAATGTTCAATAGCGAGCATGACTCCTTGTGAAAGTCATTCACCGCGTCAAGGCGATCTCGCCGAGCACCGAGCAATGCCGGCACTGCTCTGTAATGTGTATCAACAGAATAAAAGTGAAGTTCTTTGAAGAAAAGTTTGTGTAGTGAATGCATTATAATTATTCCGTCCGTTATTTGACTGCTCGCTTTTGCTCACGCCACAAGAAGGAGGCGGCAGCCATGATAAGCCGCACCGCATCATTAGCGCGCATTCTTTCGTTCTCGGTTTCTTACAGAATAAATTTCAATTGCCCGTCATTTACTGTTTAACTTGCACACATTTCAAGTTTCCCCCCTCCCCTCCCCG
>QKMV01004567.1:0-10039 GCA_003287335.1 Lednia tumana | reverse complement strand
AAGTTTTCAGCAGTTTAACCCAGTTATTAACAGTTTTTTTAAAAACTATGGTGCTGAAATTAGTCAGGAGATATGAGGCTCAAAAATGTAATAATTTTTTTATTGTTTGAAATTCCTCTCGGGATGTTTAACGAAATATTAAGGTCAACTTAGTGATTTAGTTCTGTTTAGTTGACCATGTCCTGGACTGAGCTCGAAATAGCTACTAATAATAGGTATTACAAAATGTATTTACCTGCCCCTTCCAAGGCGTACTTGAAGGTGGGTTCGGGTTTGATGGGGACGAAAGCTTCGTAGCTTTCCGGCATCATCTCCTTCATGCGCTGGTGGTACGACAGGCGCATGGCTTTCAGCAGCACTTCGCGCACAAATTTGGGTCGAGGGTGTTCGGGGTCCAGCAGCAGACAAGAGTCCCAGTCCTCCCAACTCCAACGGAACTGGAAGTTGCTCAAGTGGTACGAGAACCACTGCACAAACCTGAGGAAAACATGGAATTGTATGTCATGTATGATATCATGGTGCTCCGCAAAACCGAAAAGATTTAAATTTTTTTATGAGGAAAGGGGAGTTGTGCCTGACTTAATATAGAAGGCAACATGGATAACCACATTACAAACACGGGAAATAAGACTCGTAGTGTAGCCGTGTACCAAACACTTTTGCAAGACCTTCCTTGTAGGGCAACAACTTTTCTTGCTACGTTGAAGAAGGCCCTTAGCAAAATTCTATCCCTAGAAGTTTTCTAATGTGACTAACACAGAGTGTCGTTTCTTCTACAGAGCGTTACATATACGACTCTTATTTCCTCAAAAATTGTTGTACAATCCTATCTAATATCTAATATATCTATAGACTATACATAAATTGGAAAGAGATGTGCACACCTCTTGTCACTTACCGATAGCACATAAAAGTAGGTACGCGCTTGAGAAATATAGCGGTAACATTTCAGCTTCAGCCTACTTTCTCGTGTATAATTAGCATACTTAAATTCTCACGTCCCAGACCTTTTGCACACATATTCTCATCAGCAAGAAGCAAGTGCACACATCTCCTCTTACTTTCTATATCATATTACATTTGAAACCTTTTGGCACACTAGAGCGATTTCATTCAGGGCTTTTACCTGTCGAAGCACGACGTATTCATTGTGTCAATCCTCATAAAGAGAATTTCTGTTGCTTGCGCCAGGACCTGAGGCATGGTGCTCGGTTGCAGCTTGCAAAGCTCAATCAGGATGGAGCCGTAAACAATCTGCAAGAAGCGCGGCGACGGCATGTGGAATAGCTCAGAGAATATCACTTCAACGATTGAATAGTCCAGAGGAATTTTCAGCTTGTACGGGAAGTTCAAGAGATGAGCAGCACTGCGAAAAAATCATTCGGTTAATAATCCATCTAAAAAACTTTAAGTAGATAGGCACAACTTTATAAGGGATTTAGCAAATTAGTATGTATAGAGAAAGAGGAAACATCAAACAAGTAGATCTGGAGCTGAATACAACAGAGCTAACAATGGTTGGCACAAACCTCTATATCAAAACTTTCAGATCCAAATAAGAATCTAATGGCAGAATCAACTACATGTACTACCTGCCTACCTAGGCCCTCATACTCATAGGTAGGTATGACTTCTACATCCTCCTTAGTTCTTACCACGTTCTCTACAAATTGCTAGCTACTTACAGGAACTTTGTAGTTCATAAAAATACTCATTTACTTTTTCATCCAACCAGAACTCTCCATGTTCATATGGCAAATCCCTTTAAAACAAATCATATCTGCTACATTATTAACCCATGCACTTAGGTAGGCACCTGATAATTAACCTGATAATTAAAATTTAATCAGAAATTGGATGGAGTGACTCACCAGTCCTTCCTCTCTAGATGATGGACCTCGATAATTTGATGAAGATGTTCTTCGATCAAGAATCTTTCGATCGAGTGAGCGCCAGGCAGGATGGGACCTTCAGGGCAGTCGGTGTAGTCGAACATCCTGTAGACGACATGCGGCATTGGGTACTCGTAGCTCTCGTGATGAGGTGGCGGCAGAATCGTGGGCAAGTTGTGTTGCAGAGCCTCGCATAGAATGCTGTCAAACGCCAAGTATGGCCGCGGGATGTGCTTCTCAGCCCAGTTGTCCTGTCGCAGCTTGCGGATTTGCGCCCACAGGCAGTCCAAGTACTGTAAGCACACACACACTTTTATTAAGTATAAAATTCAAATTGGATTATCTAAGATCTGTAAAAATAACCACATTCTTGTTGTATTCTTACCTCTTCTTGGGGATGAGGGCTGTCTGATGACCACACTCGCAGAGCTGCATGATGTTTTTTGCTCCGTTTGCCCAAGAATACCTCAATTGAAACGAGTAAGTGCTCTAATGCCTGTTCTTTTTTCTCGTAAAGTTCGCGTCCCACCCATGGAAGAGTAGCCAGCACAGCAAAAACGTACCAGTCTTTGCGCACCTGTTTTGGAATACGGAATATACCAGTTGTTAGACTTTTTTACATAGGTCCCACCCAACGGTGCTCCAAAGCATGTCCTGTGATCAATAATTGTTCATACCTGAGGGACACCATCCTCTTTGCAGGTGTCAACCATGTTATCAAGAAGTTGCAACAGACTTGCAGCAGCAATGACGTGACAGTTTACGAGATCCGCAAGAAATCTTAGGGAATATCTTGCAGCATCCCACTTGCAAGCTTTCAGGGAGTCTTTGAAGTTGCGAACCATGTGTTCGACAAACTCTCCTCCAAAGTTGTAGTTCTTTGCATTCAAGAGACCAACCAGTGTAGTGTAAATCGTGCATTTCTCAGGCATTCGTATAGCACAATCAGTTAGAATTCGGAGGATCTTGAGGCGGAAAGTACCCAAGTCAGCTTCCAGCACACTTGCCAGACCTTCCAAGTTGCTTTCAAGGGATGAAGTACTCTAAACAGGCACAATTTTAAAAGAAATTAAGTAATTTGTAAGTAAAAAAGTTGCGCTCTGGATATTTTATTAACTCCAACTAGGCACGTACCTTTTCTCCAACTCTAAGGATGAGTGACTCCAAGCGATCTTCAATCTCTTGGTTTTCAGAAACTCTACGCCGCTTTCGATAAGTGCGTTCTGGAAGGTAACATAATTTATACTGGATGAGCACTCGGCAGATAATTTTGGACCTTCGTATGAGTGAGTGTCACAATAAATTGGCAATTGCTTTGGATTACTACGCACGTCGTTATAAGGTTCATCTTACAGAAATTTCCAGAATGGGCGCACGAAGTATTATGAAAATTATGGTCAACATTTTTAGTTCAAAACTGCGAAACTAGGTTAGTATTGTATTTTGTTAGTCCTATCCTGTGGTCTGTGGTGGCACTAAAATGAAGATAAAATCATAGAAGTAGGGTTAAATCTGTAGCATTACTTACCATAACCATCTTCCTCTTCATGGGGTCTTCTTCGGCTCATTGCGATTCAATAGAAAATAAATCACAAGTAGCCTACACAAACGTCACAGTGGAAATTAGGTGCAATATTTTATGTCAAAATGTCTAATTCTTAAAACTTGTTTTGGAACGATGCCGAGTGCCATTAACCACAGCCTTTCTCACAATCAGTTACTTGATTCGACACCAAACCTGAACGTGAAGTTTGAAAGGCTGTGCACTATCATCAGTAACGGCAGGCAAATCCATGAAGTGCACAATATTTCAGTGCTTGAGCCATTTAGTGGGCAATGTGCTCTATCTCGACTACAAAATGAGTTGACACCATGATAAAAACGTACAATCCTGTTTCGGATGTGAGAATTGAGGGTGTCGAGTTGACCAAACGTCTTTACAGGTGATATAGGGCAGAGGTCACTCTTAACCTAGGGCAGGGTCCATTCTGGTTCTAGAGATTGCATGTCACATTTTCCCTAGCGTTGGCATAAAGTGAAATAAATTGTACGAGCTATATCAGTATCCGTTTACAATTTCTGGGATATGTGATTGCTTTTTTTATCGTGATTTTGCTTACAGAGGAATCTCGGATGTCTCGCGGCAACTCGACGAGCGCCGAGGGCGGGCGCAGACGTGCAATGATCTATTCTTGCCAAGCTTGGAAGCACAACGAGTCAAGCTGCGAGAATATTGCGAGCGTCTCATATTCACCGACCCGGCTGGATATGGCTACAAGGGCGAGGAGATCCTGTGGCGGAAGGGATACTATGATGTAGTAGCTAGTGCAAAACGATTGAGAAAGGTTTGTGTTGCCTCTGGAATTTATGTGTCTGTATGATATGTCACGTTTCTAGATATTTAAATGAACTTTTTCAGAATAATCAATGGAATCCTCTGGAGATTACCTACATGCAAAACCATTTGGCATCAGCAGTCGGGCATTACTACCATTTTATCCTACGCTTGCAAATCGAGTTCAAACTAGATTTGCGGGGACTGACAGATTTCCCTCTACTCATCAATGACGAGGGATTGATGAAAATCAAGACATCTTCTAGCAAAGTCTTGAATGCTGAGAGCATCAAATGGGCAAAAGATGCAACCCATCGGTCTCTAGTTTATCTTGGAGATCTCAGTCGATACTTCCTGGATTTGTATCCTACATGGGATACAGGTTTGAGTGTGCGTTACTATCTGCAAGCATTGAACTTGAATTCTGATTTCGGCCGGCCTCACAATCAGCTTGGTACTCTGTCCGGAGAGAAAAATTTTAGCATTGATGCAGCATATCATTATATGAGATGGTAAGTTACATTAGTAGACATAGTTCTTGTTTTTTCTGTAAGTTATCAAAGAACAGCCATCAAAAAATTGAAGGGAACTTTCTACCTGATCCCCCCCCCCCCCCCCAAAAAAAAAGGATAAAGAAAGGCAACATTTCCTGTCAATCCAAAATGGCACCAAGCACAAGGCATGCTTGTGACCAGATGTCTGGTGCACGGGAAGAGGAGTAGTAATGCTTAGCCCATGGTGGTGAAGCCGAGTGAGTTTGGGTGTGCTGGTGAGGAGAAGCGAGCGGAACAGCAAGCTGCGATGATTCAAGCCATTTCAAAGGGGTACAGTAGAGCACAATCGCAGACGGAAAAAAAAGAAAACTGTTCCTAAAAACTGAAAGCGGGTAGTATCTCGTTACCCGGAACTGACCCAGGTACCCGAAAGCATCCCTAGTTAAGGTACCTCGGTAGATGATACTACACATTTTAAATGTCTATCACTACCGTGCAACCACAAGTGCCAACCAACTGTAACTTTTCTTGGGTAAAGTCTGTTTGAAAATTACCATGGTGCACCTACCCGTGTTACCACAAACCTACCTCCATACCTACCAACAGTAGTAAAATAAAATTTCACAACCTTTGCGTTAGGTGGAAAACATCTTATAAGAAATTACGGGTTAAGTTAAATAAATCCATTAGAGGTGAGATCGGTTTTGTTATAAAATTCATTAGGATCATGTCCATCTCCTTATTATAGCACTAGATTTTCAAAACAAACGGTTAACAAACTGGGTATGAATTCTTGCTATTTTTAAGGCTTTTATGAGGTATTGGGGTACCTGCGTATTGATTTCCTTGTGTGTTTAAATCGCTCTTTCAGCTTGATGTGTCCGGACCCGTTTGAAGGCGCCGAGGGTAACCTGCAGCGGATATTCGAGAAGAACAACAAGTGGCTTGAAGACCAGTACAGCAAGGCCGAGGGGGACTTGGAGGAGTCGTCTTTGAGCCCGACGGAGCACATCCACTTCCTAGCCGCCAGGTTTATGCTGCTGGCCGACGTCTGGTTCTTCGACAAGACCGTGCTTCACATCAACGAGGTCTGTACTTCCTGGATTTCCCCCCTTTCCCATTACAGCACATTCAATTCTATTCTCCAAAACCTACTTCAGTGTACGATCATTAATTTGTACAAAGTCAAGTGATGATTGTAGCCGAAATATGCAAAACCCTGTGTGTGGGAGTGATACAATAGCGGAGTTAAATAAGTTCATAAAATTTTCTACCAGAATAATATTGCTTAAAGACGAGGAGATAGGGACTTCTAGGAACTTGCTTTTTAAAGAAAAAGTTAATCTACAAACTGGGTCGAGTGCTAAGAATTTCACTAAAACTCCTACCGGTACAGTTTACTCCTGTCTTCTTCAGGGGAAAAAATCATTATAAATTCATTTTCATTTCCAAATTCATTGAAAACTCTCTGCACCAACATATTTGTCTTCCATTAAAAAGATTCAAACTAATTAGTAATTTACCAACAGTTTTTTTGTTGTTCTTTTTCAGCTGTGTCACCAAATAGTGGGTGATTTCGTTCAGTGCTTGAAATATACGGATCCCCTCACACCACAAGAAGAAAACTCCAATGGGAACGATGACTGCCCTTCATATCTCAAGTCTGAAATCATTTTGAAAATAGTCATTATCTCCTTCATGTGCGCTGGCAAATTGAAGTCGAACAACTCCAGACAGCACTCGATTGCAGTAGCGTTTATACTTGGCATCTTATCCAAACTGGTTCATCAGGTGGTCCATCATATCGAAGATTCCGTGTTTCACCGTTCTTTGACTTCTTTTCCATTTTTAACCGGGCGGACTAAAGATAGCCCATCAGCTGATACTTTACTGACAAACTCGGAAGATTCACCTTCAAGCACTCTGTTAATCAATGCCTCCAGCACCGAATCTTCCGATGCGCTTTTATTAAGTTCTGCTAAGGTTTCCAACCCTCACGCCGAAACAAACGGACACAAGAAACCGGCTTCGAAAGCGAAGAAAACGCTGTCGAAGCTGCGAAGGAGACGAAGGAGGGCGTCGGACAGCTCTGAAGACTCGCGTTCCGACGCCTCCGACGCCTCGTCGTGCGACCGAGACGACGAAAGCGACGTCGAGGAGCACCTGGCCTTCAGCACCGACGAAGACGGGGAGGAAAACTCCACCGACGAAGATGATCTGCAAGAAGCCATTGCCCCGTCCTGCAATGGGGCTTCCAACGGCACGGCAGGCCACGGTACGCTGAGACGTTTGAACATTTTCTTCGTTAAAAACGTTTAGAAATAACATTCAAACCCCATGTTAAAAATCATTTAACAACCAGTTCTTAGAACATTTGACCATACTCTTTTCCTACATTGGCCAAATTTTCCAGGATTTGATTGGCCATTCCAGCATATTCTGTTAAGGATGTTACGAGCAGTTTAAGCCCAAATTCACCAGACACAATCGTGTTTTTGATTAAAAATATGTAGTTGCTCGAGGCATTAGAGGCCTGCACAATTTTTGGGATTAAATATAAGATATTGGAAAGGGTAGAGCATAAGATGCAAAATCTGAAGGTCTGGGGCTCAAGTTCCCAACCAGCCAAACATTTTTGAAGTGAAATCAATATTAAATATCAACATTAGGTAGTTATCATTGCGTAAATGTGCATTAAACCTCTTCCCATTCCACCATATATTTTTTGCAGTTTGAAGAAATGGCAATTAAATGTTTAAAATTAGGGATTGGAATCGATTTTTTTTGTGCGTTTACCTACGGCAAAGAGATTTATTCTGGTGCAGTTTTCAGTTCGGTTTTTCGTCCAAGAAGCTAAAGCCTGCTAAAATATCGATACCTAAATATTTTCACGTTCACATGGCACCTGAAAAGAGCACCTCTTATTTTCGGGTACAATTTCTGCCTTGCGTTCTGTGTTGCCAAACAGGCCTTAGGTTTGAAAGTGAGTGAATGGGAAATTAAAATCGAAGGAGGAGCCCACAGTCTTTAAAGTTCTGAAGATTGTTTGCTATTTTCTGTCTGAATTTTTTGAAGAAATCATTTTGAAAAGAAAACGAGAAACGGTTTCACGAAAAGAATTCCTCATTTCGCTAGCCGAACAAATACCACAGTAAAAATTGTGAATTCCGTTGCAGTTTAGGCCACGTATCAAATTTCGGTTATGGTTCTGCCATGTTATGGTTCGAATCCCTAGTTTTAACATAGCAAAAGCTTGTCAAAGCAGAATTTTTCAAACCAACCTTTTTAACCCAGCTCTAGGCCATGGCAACGGAACGAACGGCTTGGGCGCTGAGGAAGATAGCGGTGCTCCGAAAGAAGTAGACGAGGGACTTGCCAATGGAGACTGCTCTGTCGACGAGCCTAGGAGCTCGATGGACCCCGCAGACGTCATCGAACTTGTGACCGGCGTTCGCGTGCTGGACATTGTCAAGCTGCTATTTGATTGGCTGAGAGGCGATGCCATGGTGATCGAAGAATGTAGCGTCGGGTCGAGAGATCTTCTCGCCGAGATAATGATGCTGCTTAATTTCATCAACGTCGACGCAACTGCGTTAAAAACAGGTACCCAAGAATGAAGAATTAAAATAGGTTTTGTGATGCTATGTACATTTTATTACAATTCCAACCCTTTTTCATGACATTCTGACTGCAGCAAGGCAAGCCCTTCAAAATGCAAGTTCAGTTAGTGAATTGAGAAAAAATGCAATTTTAATCAAATTTACAGAGTATCACAAAGCCAATTTTACTTTCTAGTTTAATTCTAAACTATGCCACAAGTAGGTACTCACTGCTAAGGTTAGGCTTTCCAGATTCATAGTAAACAGAAATCAATGTATAAGAAACTCAATGCCGTATTCATACTCGCACTATGAATTCGGCCCCAATCTTTATATCTATAACCAAATCATAAAACTTAAATTCTAAATGTAATTTACATTAATGAGCCCTTTCACCTTTGTTGTGATGGATGCGTTGAATCACAGTGTGGTTTTTTTCGCAGATGGTACAGGTGCTAAGATTTTCAAGCTAGCAGACATCGAAGAGGTTTTCCAAAAAGTGCCGCTGCCTGAAGACATCCTGTTGAAGGGTATTCGCTTGCAGCCGTTTGAGAATGTGCACGGCTCGCTCGACTGGGAGTACCAGCGTCATCACCGCCTGCACGTCAAGGAGGAGGTAAAAATTTTCCCTCCTCACCCTTTATTCTTACAGGTCCAGCCTTCCTCTGTCTCGTCAACATTCAAACCAAGGTTTCTATTCAAGCGCTGAATCGACCATTCAAGATAATGAATAATAGAAAGCAAGAGATTTGTAGATAAGGGTGTGACTTCGGTCGCTAAAGAGGTTTATTTTTCAATATTTTAGGCAAAAAAGTCACAAACTCCCAAGTACGATGATTTGTGGTAACGTTTGCTGCATTATAGGATCTTAATTTGTTAATATTTAAGTCAGTTTAACAGACAAAGGAAAATAAATTTGGAAAAGGGCACAAAAGGGAGTAGGTGTGTCACTTTTACGGACCTACAACTCTCTCGCTAACTATCATCGGTTATGCAGAACAGTTGAGTCAGTATTTGAATAGAAAATATCGTCTGTAGAGGTTTTCCCGTGAGGCTCGGCCTTTTTTAAGCATAGGCGCTACGTCCAAGTAGGGCAACTGCTTAAATCTCGCAACACACCATAGAGACTACCGTGTAGGTCATGCAGTGGGGTACGGCCCAGTCTGCCTGCCAACCCTTTTTACGCAGACTTCGATTGAATATTAAAGATTTTTACACCTGAGATTGTTGAAAAGTAAATATGTATCACATAACAATCAAGGAAATTTTGAGGCTGTTGGATGAGGGACTTGTCAAAAGTCTGAAAAGTGTGATAACTAATATAGTGCAACGGCTTTGTCGGTGTTGTTCTTTGAACGTTAAGGAAGGAGTACGTTCTTGAAAAGTTTCCAATATCAACAAAAGCCTCTGTTGAAAATATGTCGACGCAGCCGAGAGTTGAAACTATTCTCTCGCTTCGTGCAGGAAAGGTTGTGCACAGCTGTTTTAACCCTTTCCCTGCCGAGCTTCTGCTGGCTCAAATAGCCGACGGGGCTGGTTGTTAAGGCCAGTGGTCGGCAAACTTATTCGCCAAAGAGCCAATTATGTACATTACAACGAATTAAAAAAAAATTGAGAGCCAAATCTGTTTATTAATTTAGTAAATCTTTAGTATAATTTTATACCTTCATTAAATTACGGGTACACTGAATAAAACTTGATTTCATACCTAATAAAGAT
>QKMV01004566.1:0-10040 GCA_003287335.1 Lednia tumana | reverse complement strand
CTAGATTTTGTGTCATGCGGTTGGCAACATTTTCAGAATAAAATTGGCTCTGGTAAGGATAGGCTAATAACACTGTATGCTGCAATCCTTGTCAGTCATCTGTGCTCTTTTTCTCATGGGAGAGTAAAAAAGTTTGAAGCATGTTCTGAAACTATGTTTCCCGCTGTGATGCGATGTCACATGTCGACGTGCTGCCAATCGGGACTCACCGGTGTAGTAGTGGTGGGTGCCTCGGTTGGCTGCACTGTCCGGGCCCAGTCGCGACGGGCTAGCGATCGGCTCGGAATGTTGCGTTGTTTTGCACGCGTGCTCACCGCCTCCCACGTGGTACGCGCTGCTATCGCCCAACCAGAGACAAATCATGTTGGCTTGTTTTATTTTTTTTCCATTTTCCAGCTGACTTTGTACATAATTAGTCGAAAAAGGTTACGCTATCATCTCTAAGGTAACTCAGTCTTATAATAAATGATGATGGATCAACAATTCATTAAGAAGAGGCATCGTCACTACACTAAGCAGTAAATATAATGTAAGAGATGCATAAAATAAAAAAGCAATTCTTCACAAATGCTTCAAATGCGTTGAATGCTTCGAGCCCAGACACCAGTTTGGTGCTATTCATTGACATTTGCAGAACCCTGGTTAGGTAGTTGGCTTTGTGGTTCAATCGTTGTTATTCGGCAATAATTACAATATTGTTGTGAATATACTCGAGCATAAGATAACCCCCAAAATTTAGAGGAAAAAAGATAGAAAAAGGATTTCTAAGCTTTTGATAAGTCCTTTTCTTGAGTTTTGAATCTCAACATATTTCTTGAATTCCATACATAAGGGTTAAATTTTGTTTGTGACGATATCATAAAACAAAGAAAACAGGAGTGGATTCTCAACCTCAACCCAGCCTGGCACAATCCATCAACATTTGCAGAACCCTGTGAAGCAAACATAATGTTTGGCATCAGGGTTGTGCAATTACTAGTTATGCTTCATTGTTTTGTTGTGATATAGATTATTGTGTTTGAGAACTTGGCTTTTCTGGATGGAAGCTTAAACTAGTAAGCGATGGATGGAAGGAAAGCAAAGCGGAAAAAATGTGCAACCGATCTGGGATACGAAGTCGGGACTTCTCGATTACCGGTCCAGTGCTCTAAAACTGAGCTAGCTGAGTACAAAAAAACTGTAAGTAAATGGGTTTGTAGTAGTTATGTAGTTATTATGATGTTACTATGTAGATGATGTTATTATGTAGTTATTATGTTACTACTACTAAGTAGTAGTTATGGGTAAATGTAGTAAATGGCAGTTTGTTTGTTAGAAGTTCTCAGCAGTGAAACCCATTTACTAACAGTTTTTTTTAAACTAGTGCCGAAATTAGGCAGAAGACATGAGTGTTAAGAATTTAATAGCTGGGTACACATTCTCCACGGCTCGCCGAGTAGGGTAACGGGTGTCCGCAGAGAAGAGGCCGAGCGACTGGTACTTTGGATGAGTGTATCGCAACGCATCTTGTGCAGCTAGGGAATTGACTCGTACTTTGGACCAGTACATCGCAACGCATCTTGTGCAGCGAGGGATTCACTACACTGCTTGTGGCAGTGAAATTGTTAAGAAACGCCCGTGATTGGATGGGGGGGTTGGCAAGCTTGTTTCGTCACCTGACGTGGTTGGCGCGTGCGGCGCCGGGGCTCTGCTGCGTGGTGGCGGCACTGGCCCCGGCGTGGAAGGGCTTGCTCACGATCACCGTGGGCGGATCCATAGGCTTGGACGTCACCACTTGGTGCAGCGCGATGTTGCGACCGACAGCGTCCGTGATCGGCACCTGTAGGCAACACAATTTTCACAAATTTAGACAAAGAAATTTTCACAAATTTAGGCAACACAATTTTGACAAATTTAGACAAAGGAATTTTGACACATTTAGGCAACACAATTTTGACAAATTTAGACATAGAAATTTTGACAAATTTAGGCTTGGCAATTGGCAATTTTGACAAATTTTGACTTGGAAATTTTTACAAATTTAGGCTAGGTAATTTTGAGAAATTTCGACTTGGCAATTTTTAAAAATTGTGGCTTGGCAATTTTGGCAATTTAGATGTGGCAATTACAAGACCGGAGGCCCTACAGGCCAAGTCACGTCTGTAGAACCAACGCTACAATTTCTCCAACGGGCTGGTTTTTGGACTTGATCTAGTCTGTCATGTATTTTAAATGTTTTAAGTTATTAAGCATAAGGGAATAATGCCTGAATGTTTTGACTCCAGGTGCAAGTATTTGCAAAGAATGCGTCTGGGGCTACGGCAATTCTTGGCTGCTTTGATAATTGCCGACTCTTGGGTTTATCTTAGTTGTACGGATTTGTCGATTGAAATCTTTTGCTGGAGCTAATATCCACACAGTTGAGGCGCCGTAAAGCCCAAAATAATAATAGAAACACCTTATTTTGTGACCATAGATCAAGTGTAAAATAGCAACATTTTGTATCCAGACTTAGTTGTTAGATACGACCTACAGTAAAATGATTAAAAACTGCAGTAAAATTGACAATAATCAATACAATTCTTTCAAGGGATACGGGCATAGGCTGCAGAGGAGACTTCTTCAGTGTATGTAATAACAAGAATTGAAAAAGAAAAAGTTATTTAACCAGTTAAAGAACAGTTTCTTTTCGAAAACTAGTGCTGAGATTAGGAAAAAGACACGATTCGAAAGAAGTTAATAAAAATAATGTTTTTTTATCTTGCAAACATAGATCAAGTATACAATAAAAACATTTTACACCAAGACTGTGTGGTGAAATATATCCTAGAGTAGAACTGATTAAAAACTACTGTAAAATTTACAATAATCCATCAAATTCTTCCAGTGAGTACAGGCATAGACTGAAGGGGAGACTCCTTCATAGTAATACCATAGAATAAATGCATTGCCAAAAACTACAATCCCTATGTTAAACGGTCTACTCCGGGAAAAGAGAGAGAGGGTATCGGAAAAGAGAGATGGAAGATCTTAGAAGAGCTTACAAGATTTGGCGCTGGAAAAATCGGGAGCACTGCAGCCTGGACTGCCATCGCTAAGGGTTTGCTGTCCCTGCATTTATCTTCCATCTCACATTTTTTGGCAGAGCTTTTCTCTCGCACTGCCCGTCACGGTGACCGGTGAACAGGCAACACCTTGTTTATTCTATGCTGAGAGTGAGTGAGACAGGAGGAAAAAGAGAGAGAGTTGAAAGTGAAATAGCACTCACAGTGTTTGTAAGCCAAACTACTTGCAATGTCGAGCGGGAGGTGTTTTTTTTCGCGTAGGCAATCTTGCATAAGCGTTGTAGTTCTTGGTAGCCTTTTCCTATGATAATACCATAGAATAATGCTACCAAGAACTACAACGCTTATGGGAGAATGTCTACGCGAAAAAAAAAAAAAAGACGGAAGAAAACACAACCACGGTGAGTTATGTTTTGGAAACATCCAATTATATGCTGGGAATGAGTGAGGCAGGAGGTTAAAGAGAGAGAGAGAGAATGAGGGCTGAAAGTGAAACATAACTCACCGTGGTTGTGTTTTCTCCAGTCTTTTTTTTTTTTTCGCGTAGACTTTTTAACATGGGAGTTGTAGTCCTTGGTAACCCTTTTTCTATGATAATACCCACGTAATCAAACAATCAAACCGTAACCGAGCAACTCACCTGGAAGCCTGCCGGAGTCATGTAGACGCCTTGCACGCGGCGACCTTGCACGGGCACCAAGTATTGGATGGTCTCCGTTGGCCCGGCAACGGTCCCCGGCCGGGCTGCACCGTGGCGACCCCCCTCCACCTCCACATTGATCCGATCTCCCGCCTTCAGCAACAGGTTGGAGAAGCTCCCGCCGTCGGAGGTGGGCGTCAGGAAGGTGAACGTCATCGGCTGCCGGGGCCAACGGGGAATCGGGTTATTTCGGCACAGCACGTGGCCGTAGGATTTACGGCCACGTTTGTAATGCGGTTGAAGTCGGTTTAGTCTAGCCGGTTTGTTCAAAAACTGTTTTACAAACTGGGTTGTTAAGTCTAAGAAAAGATGCCCAATGTTCTCAAAAAAACTGTTATTTAACTGGGTAAAAATACTCAGAACTCCACTTATAGATTCTTAACGTTTCTACATCCTACTACAACTTCCCAAGATTAGGAAGTAGACACGAGTGTAAAGAAATTGATGGCCAATGTTTCACGTACAATTCGGCCCACTTTTTAAAAATCCACAAAAGCCTGTCTTTCCAGTCTTTCGGGCCCATCCTACCTGGACTTCGCGCCAATACGTTAACATTGCAAACCATACGGGAAAACATCTCCGGACGTCGGCAAACGCTGACTCAGCTTTTCAAGATAACCTGTGCTGTTAGTAAGAGAGTTGTAGATAAAAGTTTAATTTAGATATCTTGCCAAGCACCTTTTCCAAATTTGTTTTCCTGTGTCAGTTGTATTTTACACAAATGAAGCAAAAATCACGCAAATCGTCATATCTGGCAGCACTCTTTTGGACAGCAAAAATTGAGAAAGCCCCTGGTGAGAGACCTAATTTACACTTTTATCTACGAATCTCTTGCCTGTCATTGGTTATCTTGAACGGCTGAGTCAGATTTTTCCAACAAAACTTTGTTAGTAATAATGCAGAGTCAAACGCATTCTATTAGCAGAGTAAACAAATCCAAACTCAATGGAGTCGGGCCTAGTGTAGCATATGGACGTACACTCTATTTACTGGGAGAGCATACTTTTCCGCCAGGGGGCATTGGTGACAGTTAAAACACATGGAGGTATGGCTAGAGAGCCTATTTTGTGAGTGTAACGCAGTATGCTCTCTCACAGTATAGACTGTACTCTATTTACTGGGAGAGCATACTTTTCCACCAGGGGTGATGGTGATAGTTAACACAGGAAGGTATGGCTAGAGAGCCTATTTTGTGAGTGTAATGCAGTATGCTCTCCCACAGTATATACTGTACACTCTATTGACTGGGATAGCATACTTTTCCACCAGGGGCGATGGTGACAGTTAACACAGGAAGGTATGGCTAGAGAGCCTAGTTTGTGGGTGTAATGCAGTATGCTCTCTCAACGTATAGACTGTACCTGAGTCTGGTAGGTGGTTGTGGGCGCCCTGGTCACATACTGCTGGTGATTGGACTGCAGTATTGTCACCGTGGCCCCCTTCTGCCCCTCCCCCTGCATCGAACACACGCCCTGCTGCGTCGCCACGTTTTTCTGCCAATGCCTCCCGTTCTCCGTCTCTCCGCTAGCGTTCGTCACAACGGCGAACGGCTTGACGTCTGCCGTCTTCGACGTCACCACCGACGTCACCAAGCTGCCGCTCCATGAGACCGCCGTCCGTTCGGTGGGCGTTTTGCTCTCGTTCAGGACGACTTTGGGCGAGACCGGCATGGTTTTGAATGCTCCGCCCGTCGGCTGGAATCCCGAGACGCCGGTGGGATTGACGGGCGAGTGGTACGGGTACGAGAGCACGCTGACCGGCTTCTCGCTGTGGTGGAACTTTGCCGACGGCTCCATGCCGCCGGACGGCAGCCGCGCCTTGATCGGCTTCGGGCGGTACGTGACGTCGCCCGAGCTCTTCACTGAGACGGGGCTGAAGCGTTGCTGCGGGAACGCCTTATTCTCGATCAGCGGCTCGACGTCGCTCTGCGATTCCGAGTCCGAGTCAGTCACCTTCTCCTTGCACTTGAGATCGATCTCGGCTGGGACGTCTTCGCAGATCACCATCTGGTCGTCGTCGGAAAATTCCTCCTCGGCCGTGACTGCGACTGCGGCGACCACCTCGGGCTGGACCTCCTCAACTTCCATCTTCTTGTCTACGGGGACGTCCGTGTCCACTGCCATCTTTTCCGCCGCCTCTTCTACGGGCGTCTCGGGCGGCAAGTCCGTGCCGTCGTCCATCGAGCCTAGCTTCCCGCGGTCTTTTCCTGAGCTTGTCGAAGACTTGCGCCGATCCTTGCTGCACCACTTCCAATCGGGATGCGCCTTAAAGTGCGCGTCCTTCACCTCCTGCGCGAGCTCGTGGTATTTCTGCTTCTCGCCGGGCCCCAGAGCGTACCACCACTCTCCGAGGATCTTTGAGACGGTCCGATTGTCCTGATTCGGATGCTTTGTGTGGACCAGCGCGCGATGCCGCTTGCTGAATATCATGAACGCGTTCATGGGCCGCCGGATACGGTCCCGCTCTTTGAGCTTCTGCGGGCTCTGCGGCTCCTTGGAGCTTTGCAACGCGGAGAGCGATTGGGTGCGGCGTTTTCCCGCTGCGGCCGCGGCGTCCAGGGCACCCTGGTCGACGGGTTCCGGCTCGAAAACGTCGTCGTCGTCATCGCCGGGCGGCAAAAGGTCGACGACCCCGGCCGCCAGGGCCTCGAGGTCGTCGCTGTTCTTTTGTTCACGCGGCTCGGTGGGGACAGGCGGGGCGGAGAGGGGTGGGGAGCGAGGGGTTGCCGACGGCGACGTGCACTGTTTGGTTGCCGCGGGGAGGATCGGGACGAGGGACTGCCAGGAGAAGATGGGAGTGGCGTTGGTAGTCGAGGCGTTCTCGGGTTTTTTGTTGCCGGGCAGCACGGGGAGGAGCTGCGTAGGGTCGACGATGACCTGGCGGAGAGATCGGACGTTTTGTTTTCGAGTGGTCAGAAAAGTTGGCGCAAAGTTCGAGAATAGAAAGGTGACGGTTTTCGGAGCAATTATTTCGTGAAATATTTTTATTATGAGAGAACAGAGGATTGAGAGGATAGTGTTCAAGTTATTCTCGGCTGTGCTCTCATTGGAACTAATTGTCAGCCCTAAAAAGGGCCTTGGCATCTTCATCTTTATCTTCATCAGGGATCACCTTCTGAAGTTTATGGCGCCATCGAAACGTTGGTTGGTTAACAAAGACTTTCAAGGCAATTTTTAGAGCCGAAAATTAGTTCCTATGAGAGCACAGCCGAGAATAACCCAAATATTTTGACAATGGTTACACTCAAGTTAAAAAAGTTACTAAGAGCAAAGTTTCTTTGGAGTTGAGGAATTTAAAGAAATTAAATAACTGGAAAAAGTCACTCGGCAAACATAATTACTTCCACGAGATAGTTTGAAAAACGAAAAGGATTGAAAATTATGAAGGATTCAAGCAAATGGACTAGAAAAAATAATTCCAGAGTCAATCAACGTTGTGGGATCAACGCTTTTCTTGTGACGTTAAAAATCCCACAATGTTGATTGTCTCTGGAATGCTAGTAGTGGTCTATTGTTAAGACTTGAGGTGCCTAGTTTTTGAAATGGCTGTAAGCTCGTGAAACAGCAAAACACTTAAATTTATCAACACATTTCCGCTGGTGAACACTAACCTGGCGATACGACGGCTCCGGCTTTGGCGGCTCCGTCGACTGAAACGCGATCTTCCCCGACTTGTCCACAAGCACCGACTGGTTGATCATGATCGTCGGATGCTTATCCCGCTCCTCACTCTTGATCAGCACAAACTTCTTCTCCTGGAGGCCCTGGCCGTGGTTCGGCAGCATGCAGTAGATGGTGCTGGTCTGCGGAGAGTTTGCGTCCTGCTCCGTTTTGTGCACCGACATCAGCGTCATCTGCTGCAGCGGCTGCTTCAAAAGTCGAACATGATGCTCCATCTTGTCTCCGGAATTCATGTCTTGCGACTGTCCGGTCAACGCCTGCTGGAGGATAATGCTCTGCTGGTGGTTTTGGGAGGCGGACGTGACCACGGTGGCGGTAAACGCGTTTCGCTTGTTGTCGTAGGCGGGGCTCTCGACGCGCCACGCGTGCTGCGTCGTTGGCGTCTTGGGATTGGGCGAGATGCGGATGACGCTCGTTTGCTGTTGCGCGAGACCTTGGTTGATACCCTGGGGAATGCCTTGGCTCAAGGCTTGTTGCATCCCTTGGTTCATGCCTGGTTGGAAAGAGATCAGAAATGACGATTAATGGGGCTGTGACTCCTAAACTAAAAAAAATCACTTCAAATTTATGTGAAAATTGTTGCATTTGGGGCCAGTTTGACCACTTTCTGAGGTAAAGTGGGAGTTATGTTAAATGCCGTAGCAACAAGCAATCAAATACAGAGAAATTAATTTGTTTCTAAGCGTTATCGCTCATCTCGGAGTCGAAAATAATTATACAACCGAGTCTGATTGAATAACGATCGATTTATTTATTGCACAAACGATTTAACCGAGTGACCCGGCTGTTAACTAAAAAATGTCCCTTCTAAATGGACGTTAGTTAGGAATTTTAAGACACGAAGAACATTTTTTCTCTCATACAAGGCGAGGAAAAAGGTCAAACGTGCCATATTTTTTGCTGGGGTACTCAGGCTGAAATCACCCATGAGAAATCAAACGGGAATGCCATAAAATGTCATGTAATTAAATGTGGAAACTGCCATCGTAGAACTATGTTAGCGTGCAATTGTTAGGCAGTTCAATAAAATGACGTACTGAATAATTACCTTTCAGAAAACTGTTTTAAAACTGGGTAAAAATGCCAAGTCCAAGAAAAGTTTTCCAACATTTTTCCAGTTAGCGAAACAGTTTTGCTTTGAAAACCAGTGCCAAGATAAGAAGAAAGACAAGAGTTTGAATAATTTCTTGACACCTACCTTGAATGCCTTGGCTGATAACTTGCGACATTCCCTGGCTGATACCCTGCTGTACGGGCTGGTTGATCCCTTGAGCCATGCTGCTTTGCGAAACAACGGGCGAGTGTTGAATCACAATCTGCTTCATCCGCAGCGACTCGGGCCGGATGACTTGCTGCTGGAACGCCGTCGGAAAGTGCGGCGGCACGGGACTGGCCTGCTTCCACTTCTGCCCGACGGCAACGAGGTTGGCAGCGCTGACGGGCAGATGCGACTGCTGTTGCGGACTGTTGATCGGCATGAACACGTTCTGCCTCGCGCCCACCGTTATCGGCGACTGGAGCACGCACGGCGATGACTCATGGCCCGTTGGCGAGGAGAACGCAGGGGTTGCCGAGCGAGAGCTGCCCAGAGACACGAGCATGTTCGCGGCCTCCGTCTCTTCCTGGTCGAACCGGCCCGCGATCCGCCGATCGGCGTAGTTGGGCGAGGTGTCCGAGTCACGTGACGTCTCTTCGCCGTCCATCGCACTGCCGATCCCGCGCGATCGCGGGAAGTGCGAGGGACCGGGCCGGAGGCTGGACCCCTTGAGGCTGAGGTGGCGAGAGCAGTAGCCGCGGCGCTGCGACTCTTTTGTGCAGCCGTCTTTCGAGCAGAGCCGTCGCCACTGCTTACCGTTGAACTTCTTGCGGATGCCGCTCGGAGTCGAGACCACGTCGCCTTTCTTGTATTTGTGCGGGGTGGTGGCCTGCGATCGTGGCGTCGTTGCCTGGCAATGGAGAAATGAGTTTGTTACCGGGAGCTGGTGACTTAGAGATCTTTGGCACAGGGATCACTGCCGTCGCGATAAGTGCAGAAATGCCGCCGTTTCGTGTGCCAGCTGTTTTAAATACCACGAACTACGAAGCAAGAGTTGATAAAAACGTCCAATAACAGAATTCTCTGTGGAACTAAATCAAAAATCAAAATATTTTTTTGAGTTTAACAAGAACTTACGAAGAGGAAGTACTCGAGAGCTGTATTTGACAGACACCACACCAATGTAGCGATATCTTAATACTCCTACAGTATGTCTAGATGGTCAGCTGGCGTTATAATAAAACGATGCTGTTGTTTTTGAGAGAAATTGCATTCCTGTTTGACCATATCCTAGAAATATCTCATAAAGAAGGCCATAGTAATTGCAGAACCAATGAATGCACTATTTTTATCATTGCCATTCCAGAGTCAATATGTACGAAATAAAGACGTATTCCCACAGAAAATTCATTGTCAAACAAATGTTTATCGTCCTTATTGACTCTGGAATAGCTTGAAGCAAGTAGGTAGAAAATTGATTTTTTTAAATTATGTTAGCAAAAATCATGTTAGCAAAAGGTCCGGGGTTCAATTCCTCGAGTAAGCAGGTATTTTTGAAGTGATTTTAATATTCTTAAAAT
>QKMV01004563.1:0-10044 GCA_003287335.1 Lednia tumana | reverse complement strand
GTCGGCGAGCCAGTCGGCGAGCCAGTCGGCGAGCCAGTCGGCGAGCCAGTCTGCAAGCCAGTCGGCGAGCCAGTCGGCGAGCCAGTCGGCGAGCCAGCCGGCGAGCCAGCCAGCCGGCCAGCCAGCCTCTTCTGATGGAGTGTGAAGTGTCGAGAAGGAAGACGACACCAGCACAACCGCAACACCCAAATACCACAACTCCCTACCCCGTGGACAGGGGTTGGACAACGGGATGGGCGGGAGGGGGGGGGGGGTTGTCTGGGATCAAGCAGCTATCTTTGCTTACTACGTAATGCCTTATTCAGAGAAACGAGATGGAAAAAGCGGAGAAGAAAAGATTATACTCGGAGATTATTCCGAAGGGAATGTTTTTGACAATAGAATACCCTTATCATATTCATAACGTAATAATAGATTTTTTTCTCTTTGTTGCACGAGGAGATTGTTTGCTTTCATGAAAAGCTGCTTTGAAGGAAAGTAAGTAAATTATTCAAATGTAGTGCAATCTGTTCCAGACGATAAAAGACAACCTGTGACGACTATTTTTCCCGGATTCCGATTCTGTCACGCGTTCTCTAATTTGGCGCTTGTGACTGTTAGAAAGTCGGAAGACTCCATTAGCAGTTTGGGGGTATTTTGGGGGTACGATCGGCAAGAACGTTAACGCGTCATGTTGTGAGTTAATCCTATGATCGCGGTTGATAAGCTCCATCTATGTGGCGTTCAAATATAATCATTATCGACATATACGGTTGCTAACAAGCCGCTTGTTCAACATTGCAGGGATCAATTATCTGAAACATAATTTCACTTGTCGACGAGCGTTCATCTGCAATATTGAACGTTCAATTAAGAGTCGCGATGAATATGAATGCAGCCAGTGAGGCTCTGAGCCCCGCCGGGTAGAGAACGAAGGGGGGTTGGGAGGGCGGATGAATTATTTATTCAAGCTACGTCAAGTTTCGCAACAATCGATTCCAATTGTTTCATCTGGCGATGATCAGATGCTGCCGTGCATCATCTCGTCATGCCGAAAGGCGAAACGGCTATCGATGTTCGGTATTCGGTAGTTTGATGGGGACTTGTAGACTTCGATGTACATCTCAGAGAGGGCCTCCTTTTAGAGGTGGGTGAGGGTGGCCACGAGGGGTGGGGGTGTTTGGGGAGTAGAACCAAGGGCGTAAAGCTGCAATGGGTGATAAGTTCATCTCGAACACGCTACGTAGAAGGTGTAACGCTATGGGACAGCCGTGTCAGACTAAATTACTGACAGTACGTTAAACATTCTGTCAGGCTCACTGACGTCAGAGAAACTTCCCGGTAGCTACAACTCAGTCTAACCTAAGGAGCCTCACACTGCTTACTTATGTACATGGTGCCTGAAGAGTGAAGAGAGTATAATGTTCCCGTGTAACTCGCGCGTTAGATCGTCCTTGGGGTACACATTATACCGCGAGAGCGCAAGAAAAGCGGGCAAAATGATCACTCCAAAATTCCTTGGTGTATGACATCACATTTCCAATACATTGATTCTGATAGAAAAAGTGACAGCTCGACAAACTCGACTGTCAAATGAAAATGAAATCAGTTTTCTGAGTCGAAAGAACGCGTGCTCTTAAATAAAAATAACAAAAAGAATGCCAGTTCAACTAAACTGTACACAAAAAGTTGTGTCACACGCAAAAAGAATTGTGTAAATTTCTTGCGTAGCCAGCTTTCTTGCGATGTTATACTCATAACTCAGTGGGCGATATGTGACGGGAGTTTTAGATTTTTCCTCAACACTGGCCAATGCCCAACGATCGTCATTCTTCATGCACCGATCAATTTTTTCACGGAAATCCCGAACACCCCGAAACCCCAAGAGTCGACCGAAATCTCGTAATTGCCCAAAAGCTCTAAACAATTCAAAGGCCCGGGGAAGTCGACCAGAAAGTTGGTCGGAAAATTCGAAATGATCCGATAGCTCGGAAGCCTGCAAGTCTGAAAACCCAAAACTGCCCGCAAACCCGATACGGCCGGAATGTCCAAAAATACGAAACTGCCAGAAACGACGTTAGGTTTGGCAAAATTGGATTTGGGGCACGAACTGGTTTCCACGTATTTAACATGGGGAGCCAGCGAAACCCATAAAATGAATAGAAAATTTCATTGTTAGCGAGATGTGTTTCCATTCTCCAAATAAATTCGATTTTCATTAATGTTAAGGTAGTGGGAGTTTTGAATTCCCCACAGAGTTCTATGTCCAGCTGGAGGTTCAAAGCCGCTCAAAACAGCCCTAAATCTCGAAAGGTCAAAAGCCCTTCCGCCCCCGACAGCCATTCGGGCAGATGCAGATTTGTCCCTACTCTGACTGTCAATACCGAACGCAGAATAAAGTCAATCATTTCAATGTGGACTTAACACAGCAGAGACGGAATAAAAGAATCAATCAAAAGTGTACATTCTGGGATCCGATTTTAGAGATAACTGTTTTAATTTAGAAATCAGATAGGAAAGACGAGTATGATTACCACAATTTAAGGTTACATTAGTACATAATATATTTAATATGTGAAGGAAGAATGTTAAAGTAAAATATAAAATTAATTATATTGCTGTAAGAGCTGTCATTAAACTAGCAATTTTGCTAAAAGAAATCTTTCATTCACTCATGCATTTGCCACGCACATTTCACATTTGATATGTTTATTATATCCTATATAAGTTGCAATAAATTTCATGTTCCGTCGAACTACAGATTATAATTTTTATAGCATGCAAAATTATCTGCCTCTTTTTCGTCTCGGAAATGCGTTTTTTGTTTCACGTTTAGGGTTCCGAAGCAAAACCCCATTTAAAAATGCGTTCTGACATCGAACATCATAAATCTTTTTAAGAATATTAAAATCACTTAAAAAATACCTGCTTACTCGAGGACTCGCACCCTTGCGAGAATCAGATAGGAAAGACGAGTATGATTACCACAATTTAAGGTTACATTAGTACATAATATATTATCGCACCCTGTACCTTGCTTAGCTCAGTAGTAGAGCAGTTGCCATGTAAGCAAAAGATCCGGGGTTCGAATCCTCGAGTAAGCAGGTACTTTTTGAAGTGATTTTAATATTCTTAAAATTGTTACTAGCTGTGTATTTGGCTTTAAATGTTTAATCCTTGTCATCATAAATCTTGATCGTATTCTAGAGCGTGGTCACGTTTCAAGAACACTGAACTGATAGTTAATTGATAAGTTTAGTAGTCGTGGCAGCAAAGTGTGAACCAACCGGCGTCTTTTTGTGTGCACCGTCCGGTTAACCTAGCGTCGAGCGCAAGCGACGTCGCGTCGCGTCACCGCCGTCACCGCCGTCACCGGCGTCACCGGCGTCATCATCTCACCAAGACGTCCAAACATCGTCGAAACATAATTACTCGTGTAATTGAAAACCCGTCCGACCAGTTAATTGGAGCAGCGCAGGATAAAACTTCATCCGCTCAATGAGATATTAGCGATGTTGTTTGCTTTGCTTTTAAGACATTACACGGCGAGACCTAATGGATGTCGTTTTCATTAATTAATGAGCCCGAAAAAAGGGAATCGGAAACTACGCGCTGAGCTGAAGATATGTATTGAAGGGCTGTGATACTGCTGCTATTTTGCTGCTGTACTTGTTTCAGTCAACGCTCTCCACTGACAAGGATAACAAATTTAAAGCCAAATATACGGCTAGTATTAATTTGAAGAATATTAAAACGACTTAAAAAATACCTGCTTACTCGAGGACTCGAACCCCGGACCTAGAAAACAGGTATTTTTGAAGTGATTTTAATATTCTTCAAACGCTCTCCACTCCTTCTCAGTACCTCGTAGGAATAAAATCATTGGTCGGCAGCTGCAGGTTATGACTGTACGTTCCTACATTTTTAAATCAAATCCCTGATTATTTGAAAACAACTGGTTCAGTGAGAATTTGCAACCCTCTCTCTATTACTACTAAAATTCTAAGATTCCTCAAAGCTGTCGAAAATATTACTGTTCTGCTTTTGCTAACCCCCTTTTTAAAATTAGGTACTTTCTAAAAATGTATTTTCTTAAACTGTTTTGCATAGAAATATTCATTTCTCTCACAATCGAGCTATATTTATATTGTCAAGCAAAAATGTAAAATGATGTGTGTTTTCTTAGTCTAGAACAACATGATTTGAAAATGAAATGAAAGAAGATGCTGACACAACCGAATGCAAGATATATGACAGCAAGCTTCGCGAGCGATCCAATCCATTAAAAGAGGAAACCGTAGAGTTTTTAGAAAAGATTTTGCCCAAAAACTCACCCACGCTTCAAAAAATGATGATTGTTGGTGTACACAGATAACATATAACAGACAAAGGAAAACAAAATGAGAAAAAAAGTCTTCGTCGTAACCGTTAGAGAGCCCATGTGTCTGTCCTTTTGTCTTCAATTTTGTCAGTTCCTGTCAAAGGATGTCTTGAACGATTATGTCAGCATTCTAATAGGTTTACGACTCGATTTTCTCTTGTTATGCTTGTTTATGCTTTTTATGCTTTGCGCGTAACGCCTGTTACGCTTAGTCCATAATGCGATGCCAATCCACATCTCCCCAAAGCGTTGAATAACGATTTCGTGGAATGGTGTACAGACAGAAATAGCTAGCAAACTTAAATAAGCTGCAGTTTACAACTTTAAATTGAATAAGCACACTGTATCGCAAGTGCACATCTTCTTACATGCCCTTTCATAATGTTAACAAAAAAGCGCCAGGCTGGTAATTGGTTTCGGCATGCTGACTTTTCTCTGTGGAAGGTAATTAGCTTTGAAAAAGGCACGTGTTATTTAAATGACTACATATGAACAAATTGGGGCACATTTGTCGACACATTTTTATATACACCTGGATTGTGGCAAAAAGAGTGCTTTTTCATAGCTGCCGTAAAAAAAGGCATGCATGTTAAAAATTCTGACTGTCAAATCAATTCATCTCGAAAACTACACCTCGATATCGACTTAATTTTTGCACACTATGTGAAGGACGGAAAACGCTTTTATCAGACCAAATATTTCAATATTTTCAAGTATTCAATATTCTATCGCTTGCCCGTCTCGGCGGCCATTTGCTTAAACGCCAACCAATTCACCATTTTTCTGTACCTCCTTGGCAAATGTCATTCCTTACAGTCAATTTAAACTTTTTGGCCTTTGAAGTATGTTCAGACTTCGTATTCAAATCAAACACACATCAGGAAAATATCGAATTTCTACACAAGAAATATGAGCTAACATGGATAAGTACCTACTATCAAATGTATTTAGGGTTTAGGTAGTTCGTTATCGACGGTATAACCCCGTGCGCGTGTCAAGTATGTTTTTGTGACCCATTGAATGAGAGGGAGAGGACATATTCTCTGCCTACTGGCCATGGGGTACGCCGTACACTCATGTTTCCAGAAGGTTGCCATTTGCCAAGGCCTAAACAGCCATATTTGAAGCTTGCTATAAAACAAAAGTGCACAGCTGGAAGCATACTAAACATATTTGGTTCCAAATCTGTGCTGGCTTTTTCATTTCCACGCTCATCAATATGTGTTAGATACTAAGGGTTCACCATAACCCTTTATATAAATGCGTTGCTGGATGAGCGTAGTATTTCTTGCAAAACTTCTAGAGCTAAACATTCATATATGAAATACATTAAAAAACGATTATTGCCTCTTTAAATGACAAGTAACTCTTGCTAGTCGCTCACTTTTATTTTATTCAACAATATGACTGGTTGCTATAAAACACGCATTCAGCTGGTGCAGTGGAGAAAGGAGATTATTATTTAAAAAAAAACTCCAAAAATATTTAATTTAAAGAGACCGAAGTTTCAGATCACGCTCAAAATTTAAAACGATCTTTGTTCAAACATATTAAACGTCCTTGGAAAGTTTCAGTAAAAAAAATGCAGAACTTTGGCGTAGAGAGTGTGACCAAGTTCCATGAAATTTAAAAATTAAAAATACAACAAAAACGCGATTACCAAAAAACTACCAAACCGATCGCGTCCAAAGTTGTATCACTTCTAGGTTAAAACCTAAAACAGGTGTCCTGCAAGTTTTATTGACATTGACGAAGCTGTTTGGCCTACAAACAGTAAACAAATAGCGGAAAAAGTCGGTAAAATGAGCAAAAAATTACAGAAAACCGAATTTCAGGGAAAACGTTTCATGGATTGCGCTCAAAAAATTTGCAGGTCTATGTTTAGAGATTTCGAAGCTTCCCTGAAAGTGTATTTGAAATAGGTTCAGACGTTAGGCCTGCAGAGCGCGAAAAAACACACAGAAAAAAAAAACATAACTTGCTTTTTTCTATGGTACGTCAAATTGAAGTCATCGCTCCGCTCGCTCTACTCGCTTCGCTCATCCAAAATGTTTTGAATAATTGATTACAAAATATGAGAAATTTCGTTTTACAACGCAATTAGTATCGCCAGCCACGGTGGAAATTCACCTGCCTCGAAATTCAGTTTTCTTATTTAACAGTTGTTACCACAACTCCTAGTGTCATTAGCTTATACACATTTTTGTGTATTTGTGCATGTGGAATGTGCGGTAGTCTATGCTGGCCTTTACTTTAGTAAAGCTAATATTCTTGGCCTTTCCGGCGTACTTTTTGTCCATGGCCATATTGTTTTCGAGTTATTTTCAAGTATATTTTCACCATTCAAAAATATTTCAGGGCTAGGGGGCGGGGGCTATCCCCCTTTCCCCCCTTTTATCGCGTCTTTATTAAACCCTATAGCTGAATGGACCACGTTTTCAATATCCAACCAAGAATTTGACAGCCCGATGATTTTAAAATCACTGCATCTAATTGATGAAGGTTGCCTTGGTGAACGGCCTCATAGTTTCTTAACCGGCTATTGAAAATCCGGGTTAAGGGTCGGTTGATATACTAGATTCAGTAACTCTAAGTTAAAGATTATTGCGAGGGTTAACTTATTCTCACCAGGGCAGTAGTCAATTCCGTGCGGGGTGTTTCTGTTGTTTCTGAAGATAATATCTAAACTCGCGGTTAAATTGAAGAAAGCTGTGTAAAATCGGCCCTAGTGGTCGGTATCACGAACTGTTATAATTGATTATAAACTCCAGGAGGTAGAGGTACTATCCAAAAAGATTGTTTGCCTTCACCAACACAATCCGAGATATTTGGCAACCTCATTTTTTTATCGACGACCACGGGTCTCGTGGGAGAACAAAAAGTGGCTTGCCAAAAAAGACCCAGAGATAAACCTGGATTTATTTGGTGAAATCCATCCTAAATGTAAGTATGCCACTGCCACTGAATTGATTTGGCTATTATTCGACGATGTTATGTTTAACTTGGAATTAACATAAGCTCCATGAGGGACCGGGATTGGGTTTAAAATTAAAAAACAGAACCTGAAATTTCAAATAAAAATTCCCATCCCTTGATGAGGACTAATGAGCGTGATTCCCACTAAAATTATCCGAAACCCTGGCTTACATTTTGCTCATATTAAAGGGTCTTTGTAATTAATTATTCGATTTATATATACTGCATAATGTTTGTGGTGAGGAACTAAGATAAGGCCGAATTCTTGACTTGTAATCTGGGAGTTGAAATGTTTTTTGAGAGCGTGTTTTAGTGTCAGTAAAATTGCAATTGGCAGCCAGCTGGGTCGATTGAACTTGTTCATTTTCTATCATCCTCGATAGATATTTTTTACTGCACTGGTAATCTGCATCTGAACGAACAGAGGTATTAATTAATCTACTCTTCGCAAGTATCGCTAGTTGGGTTTGGCTTGTTGATTGGATAGTTGATTGCTACTCCTAACTAGAAGGATATATTTAGATCTAGACTTTTATTTTTCCATGTTCGTAACTAATATATGTACAAACAGCAATTTGTTGAATCCAGGTTAACTATATGCGCATGGACTATCACACCAAATGAATTAGCTATAAAAAAACCAATTTAAATTGCAAACGTCAAAAACTTTGTCACTCAACATTATTTCACCTCAATATATAAAAAATAAATTGTGTAACAGCATGCTTTGATATATTTCGGTATTTAGTTCAATATAAAAGTGCCGATTGTTCGTAATTGCATTCTGTCTCATCTAATGTCAAACTACTTTTGCAATTAGTGAGCCCGGTGAGTCGATTCGTGCATATCAAAGGTGCCCCTGGGCCTGGCTTCGCAATGCGTACTTTTCAGTTTATCCCGAAAGTATAAAGTGTTATCATAAGGTGGTCGGCGACAGCGCATTTGACAATCGCCACGGGGATGTCATTTTACCTCTAGGGTGAACTGAATCGAGAATCCAGGAGCCGAGTGGAAAAGTGGGATGTTAATCAAAAGTTCTAATTTGTCTGGACCTCAGATTAACTTTCCCCTCACCCCTCCCCCCCCCACAAGTGTTCGCCCATGTTCAACAGCATGTTCTGTCAAACATTGACAGACTGAAAACTTCCGAGTCACTGACTCGATTAGAAGGTTTGATTATAATGCTCCCTAAATGTTGTGATTAAAGTTGCTCAAACCACGAGGGGCTCGACGGAATATAATCAATCCCTGGTGGGTAAGTGATATATAATCTATAGCATTATACAAAAGCCCACCACCGAAATACATGATGTCAAACATTGATTGATTGCAATTTCCGTACCACTGGTTCGATCGAGTTCTGACTTTTACGTGTTGATTCTTGTGATATCAAGTTTCCTCAATCAAGATGTTTATCTCAAGAGTTCCTCTCGATGGTCAGTTGGAAGCGTATAATTGCAATGTAATTGGACCTCGTATATTATATTAGTTAGTCCGCCCACAAAAGCTCATTTTAACTCATGTTTTTTTTAGACTTTGAAGTTTAGTTGTCTGTGATTTCTGAACCATTGGTTTCATTTCGCTCATATTGAGCTCATATGAAGAGGAATGAGCATTTCTGCAAGCTCAGTGTTTCGGAGGACGCAAATAACCATACCTTACCATAACCACATCCATAACCATGTATATTTGGCGATGGTTACAATAATATATGGTAGTTTATTGTATAAACAATATAATATTTGGTTAGAATCATATATGTATGTCCATATTTAAATGCATAATTCCTATATTATAATTTCTGCAACATAATAGACCACATTCAAAAAGTCATTCTAGAGACGATTAAAATCGGGTGTGTAATCTTCTCTCTGGCGGCTACATTAAAAAAATCCTTATTGACTCTGAATTAAGCCTTTTTGAATGTTGTCTATTCCTATCAGATCGTCAAGCTTTCTTATCAGGAGATCACAGTCCATGTGGTCTCCTCAGCGGACAGCGGCCTATCAACGCATGTGTTCGCTTGTTAATACATTACCAACTGACAGACCAGGAGTGAATGCATATTTGCCACAAAGGTCGAGGGTCGAATGCCTCCGTTTTTCTTTTCAAACAACCTGGCCCTTCGTGCTTTGAATCGCTTCGAATATTCCAACTGCTTCAACTCGTGGCTAAATGTGATTGGCTTGTGATTGGATAAAATTTCAGTGAGTGCTAAAAGTATATCAAAGTATACAACATGAACAAAAATATCGGAAGAAATTACCTGCGCGTGAATTAGCCCTGCAAGTCGTCGAACTCAAAGGTCCATGTACCTATTTCGTTCTCAGTGGATCAGGATATGTGGCTGTTACGGTTAGATATGTACGCAATGCATCACTCCGCGCTTACTCCCAACGCCGTCGTCGCTGAGCGTCGCTGAGCGTCGGCGTCGCGACGCGTCTTGCAAGGCTGAACGACGCGGCGCTACTGAAGGCACTGGCTACTAGTAACCATTCGTGAGCCACTATCACTCTCGTAAAGGCTCCGGCGCGAAATCGCGATCGCGGGGCCAGGCTTGGGCGCAGCGAGCACAGCCAGCAGGCAGCAGGCAGTGCGGCCTGTGACTGCCCACGCGCTTAAACACACGTACACTGCCTGCCTGCCTGCCTGCCTGCCTGCCTGCCTGCCTGCCTGCCTGCCTGCCTGCCTGCCTGCCTGCCTGCCTG
>QKMV01004562.1:0-10044 GCA_003287335.1 Lednia tumana | reverse complement strand
CTAGAGCGCGCCGACGCCGCTGTGCGTCGAGCGCAGCTGGTGGCGCTGCAGACTTCGCTGGTGGCCGCCGCCGGAACTAACCACGCGGCGCACGCAGTCATCGCGCTCGAACGCCCCGCCGTCGATGCACTTGTTGCCAACACACTCAGGTCAGGGCCCGTTATGTCGCTTTGCAAGTGAAATCCTTCTTTGACAGATATCAAGCTACCAAAAAAAACGTTTGTCAAATGGGGTGAGAATGCTTAGAAGTCTACTAAAAGATTCCAAATGTTTTGCGAATTGTACTCTCCACTTCCTCGGTGGCGTCTAGTGCTAAGATTAGCAGTCATGATTAAGTGGTGCTGAGATTCGCAAAGAGAGCAAAGTTTTCGGCTCTGAACAAACACTCGGTTTACTATGTAGCATAAACTGTATTGTTTACATCAATGTTACTTTCTTAATGTTTGTCAAAAAAGGATTAATTTACATTACTACGAGATTTTTTCAGGTCTCTGTCCATCCCTTTCTGTATAAATAAAAGGCAGAGTATGTGTGTATATGTGTATGGTTCGATGTGTTAAATGGTTCTGCTCTGCTCAGATGAGATGATCTACGTCCGGAAATGTTTGTCCCATTCTAGACAAGCGCTGGAAAGCTGAAAATTGGCATATAGATAGCAAGGCGGTCTAAAAAACAAAACCCCTAACTTTCCTCACAGAAGTGTTTTTTTTTGGACCCTGTTCTCTTCTTTACAGGACAAATTTTTAACCGCTTATGATGTCCCCCATTGTTGCAAACTAATTTTCCTCATCGTCGAAGAATGTTTTGAATGCAATTTATTTTGCAGAGGGAAATGAGTGGCAAAGGGAGGGGTTTGGGGGTTGTGTTCACTGTCCTCAAGCCCCTTCCCTGTGCATAGGATATGGTTGATGATGGTCATATGGGGGGGGCACGATAACAGTGGACTGAGGTGGTGCTTTATTAGGTTTCAGGTTCACTGTTTTCAGGTTTGATTAGAGCAGTTCAAGCAAGATCAGGCAAACGGGAAAGTGAACTAAATTGAAAGATAAAGCGATTTAAAGTTGACCAATTTTTTGGACGTTTTACATTCATCAACGCACGTCATTTAATGAACTGTATTTAAATTTGCGGATTTTAATCCTGATTGTGGTATTGATATATGTGACATGGTATATGATACATATGGTTGGTATATATATTCGATAGCACAAGGCAATGATGACTTCCTGACAATTCATTCCATTTATTTTGGTAGGCACGATCTATGTACTTCTGTTTGCTGTTAGGCACTTCCACTCATGCAACTCAATTAGTTACCTACTTGGAGGCAGTAGGCTGGGCTGAACAGAGGGTGCGAGGGCATCAGCTCAGGCTCGAGAGTACCACCCATGGAATATGACGTGCAGACAAATTTCTGTACGGCTCTGCTGGCTCTACCGTGGAAGATAGCCTACGATGGTAAGCAAGAGTGGAGATGAAAGAACATACTAGATAGATTTGGAAGCCATTTTTCAATATCTTGCCCCAAATGCCCCAAGTAAACGCTCAATTCGAGTATTTTTAGATAGCCATAACAAAAAAACAAAATTACTTTTAAAATAAGTGCTTCCGAATAAGCCTAGTTTATTCTTTTGTCTACAATTCCTTGCTTTCTATCATAGGCTACATTCAATGATTAGAAGCCAGTAGAGGTATTCAAAATTAGATCTTATGAAAGTTTTGTTGCGCAGCTCACCCCATGTCAATGCGTTTGCGCCGATTTTTGTCAAGAAGATTTTCCCATACGATTTATTAAGAATTAGAGCCAAAACTTTTGTTTGGTTATTAGTTAACCATTTTCACAATTGCTTTCCCAGAGTCAATAACGATGATTAAAATTTGTGTGCTATTGCATTTCTTATGGGGATACGTTATCATTTCGTGCTCATTGACTCTGGATGGCAGTGATGAAAATGAATTCAAAATGACACATTACTCAGTAGTTAGTGGTGGTGATTTAACTCATCCTCTGGTTATGACAACCTTTATTTGGTAGGGACACCCTTTGTTTGGTAGGTACCTAATAAATAGATAGGATTAAGGAAGTAGGTTTTATTTTATTTATACATGGGTATTATGATCAGTGATTGGTATAATACAACTAGGTGCCATATTCTTGAGTGCCAATCTTGAATGCCTGGCAGTCGGCAAATGTTGCTATTTGCCAAACTGAAGTCGAGTGGATGTGCCATCTCGTGTTCTCGATGCCCTTCACGCAAGCTGATTCCGATCACAGTTTGAACTTGGAAGGCTAAAACAGTGCCCCCCCCCCCCCTACCTAAAATGACGTGAGTTGCACTTTTTGAATCGTGGTAGAATCAGGAACGACTACCACTAGGCAAACTAGGCAGCTGCCTAGAAGCAGACCTCAGGGGTGGCACACTGTTCTACAAATTAGTTTTTAACCCTAGTAAAAAATAAAATGAAAATGTAAAGAACAACGTAAACATGAATCGCTCTCTAATGAAGTTTCTAGCAGGCTCAAAAACATTGGAGGAGGCTCAGTCACTAGAAGGTGACCTGAATAAATAAGTGACACAATTTGTGACGTAAAAGGCATGCGAAATGAGATTTTGATGTGCCTGAAGTTGAAGCATTTGTGGCCCTTAAACTTTAGCATCAGAATTCACGAATTCACAAGATTATTCAAAATGATGTGTGCACCTTGACAAGGATAACAAATTTTTCAAATGTGTGCGCCTTCTTTGCGGGAAGATTACCTATGATGGTTGTATAGTTATTCTTGCATTTTTAAAAATAATATTTCAGTAAAAATTGTATGTTTTCATCAACAGATTTGTTTATGAAAATTGAAGCTGAGAATGCTTTTCTGGGCGGAGCGGGAGAACTGTAAATGTCGGTACTCTTCATTAGAAAACAGGTCCTATCTTATCTGAACATGGCTTTTGCCAAATTGTTATAACTTACCTCAACATTTTAATTTTGACCTTTGGAAGGTGCTGCACAACTCTTATTTCTTCTGCACAGGACATCCACTATCTTTTGAAGGGTAATCATGTTTTGGCTAACTGTAACTCAACCTTGGGCAAAGGTGAACTTCGTTTATGTTGCTCAATACAGGGTAGATTTTTCATACCTGAGAGTCTGTGTGCTGATCAAAAATATCATTATAGCAGTTTATGTAGAAATCTGGTGATTTTAAAGATTGTACTATCCCTATTTAGGTATGACATCAGTTATACCAAATCTACTACTAGAAAATATGATTATAGAGGGTAGATACCCAATAATAATAATTTTCTTCCTATTTTTGTACCAATTTATTGCAGTAGAACTCCTGTATTCCGTCACAATGCAAGGCATGCAACACATTTTTTCTAGCTGTGTTTAAATGTAGTCGAGTAAGGTTATAATCAATGCACAGTCCAATTATTTTTTTGATATTTTATTTTAGATTTCCTCAAATCTAGTCACAAATCAGAATTAACCTAGAATAAACCTAATCAAAGAGATATTATCAATTCCTTGCTAGATGCTTGAAGTCTTGCTTGAAGAGATGCTAGAAGTCTTCGTGGGCTGCGGAATTTGTGGCCATCTAGAGGGCGAACAGCAGCAAGAACGCAATCATCAAGCAGAACAGACCCATTGCTTCAGAGAGAGCGAAGCCCAGAATGGCATACGAGAAGAGCTGTTGCTTCAGAGATGGGTTGCGGGCATATCCGATGATTAGGCAACCAAAAACGGCTCCAATTCCGACTCCCGAACCTGCTACTCCGATGGTGGCAGCCCCGGCTCCGATAAACTTTGCAGCAGTGTCCAAGTCCATCTTTTGCGACGTAGTATGAAAAAACCGTGTTGACTGAGGATCAAGTAGTGGCCCCAAGCAGCGTCCTGTATACAGCTGCTTGTTGACAGGTGTTGGGAAGGCAGATGAGTTGTTCTTAGATACCTTCAATGGCCGTACAGAGCTGTCTTGCATAGGCTGGGCAGCACATTGAATTTCAGCAATATATTGCCTGGCTGGGGCAATCGATCTTACGCGGTGTAGCTCATTGAGACTTTTTGCAATCAAACGTGACACATTCATTTCGTTTTGAGTTGATAAAGCGAGTATAACAGGTGAAATATACCTCTCTTACTGAATGCTGCCAGCAAGGAAAACAGTTGAAAGAAATTTCCAAGAATTTCTCCACTGCCTTCTTTGGGATTCCAGAGCCCTCTAAACGTCAATGACCAACCACGGCGGACAATTTTAAAATGGCATGCAGAGTCCGTTATTGTGTTTATAGTTACTTTTATATTATTATGATGGGGAATTTGCAGTCACACATTTGCTGTTTACTCAGTTGTGTTTCACGACTTATTGTTTGTTCTTCTAGATTCTAGCCGCAGCTTGCTCGAATCCTTGGTTCAAAAATTGGAGTTAATCCAATTCAAACCTTGGCGGTGGCCTTCAGTTGAGCTGTCAAGCACGCCAAGGACATAATTAGCTTTCATGAAGCTGGAAAATACCTTAAAATAATATTATATTCAAATAACTTCAGGAACGCTTAAACCTAAATGTGGGTTTAGATTTTAGATTCAATATTTAATCTTATAAGCTAGTTTTCAATATACGAAGTATTATAGAGCCAATAATGACTACGTCCTTGACCTTGAAGAACCTTGTGTAGGAAGCAGTTTCGTAACTGAGCTCTAAAATTTGCCTGTTGGGCAATCGAGTGGGGCTGTATGTAATTAACTGATTAAAGAGTGTGTTAACAAGTTAGTATATTTATGTTTGACAGTTTTCCGCAAGCGTGGATCCTGACACAAGCGTACGGCCATCACGTTGATTGGGCGGCGGCGCTCTACCAACACTGGGTGGTCCAAGGAGAGTCTGCCTATCTGCCAGATTTTCTGGAGACGGTCCCGTTGACGCCAGCCCTTCTGCAGGATGTTGTCAAACGGTTAGTCTCTTCGCCAGACGTACGGGTTTTTGAGGGTTGGATCTGGTGTATTGCTGTATCTGCTTTAAATCTGCTCAATGCTCATAGGTTAAGGTAACTTCTATTTTTTTTCTTATATTTATTGATATCTACCAAATTGATAAGTATTTGACCATGATATTAGCTGAAGTGTGCCAAAAGACTTAACTATTTTGAGCTAGAAAGGAGAGTGTGTGTAAATTCGCGAACAATGAAAAGATCCTGCGAGAGACGGAGCTATTGTTTTAACATAATGAGTTGTCATTGATCTGTTCTGCATATGAAGGTTCCAGAAAGAGGCCAAGCCAACAGGAGATATGTCGAAGCAGATGAAGACACTGGTGATAAGCACCACTTGCATAGAGACCAAGTATCGTGTGGCCAGCCAGCTGGGCTTCAAGGACGTAATCGACGGCCTGCTCTCGGACTGGGAGCTTGCCTACCTCAAGGACACGGTCTGGAAGAGCGGCTACTCCAACAGTTGACCTGCGAGGTCAGCTTGAGCTTGTTTGCAGGCCACGACCGTTCGCAAGATTTTCTCTGTATTTTCAGGTCAATTTATCGATAGCAAAGCCATTTTTTGACATAACTAACGAGTTTACCAACATGACATATCATTCATCATGGCAGGGTATCTGTGCCAAGAAGTTTGATTTTCAAAAGCTCATTATTACTCATTACATACTATTAGCTTTTATAATTCTTACATGTTTATGTAGCTAAGGAAACCCTGATTTGCACGTTGTGCCGTATCTGCATCACAGGTAAATGTCTTGCTCAATATACCGGGCACACTTCAGGCAACGTAAAGTGACCACTAAAAGAGCTAGAGCAGATCACATTTGCTCCATTGCAACGAGCTTTGTATATCTCTTCCTTCTAGGGACTGATTTACGTTTTCTTAAGTTCACGGACTAGGGATAAGACCTAGTCGTTAAGCATAACTGGTTAAAGAACAGACTTTGAACCGTGAAAGTTTCAGGTCTCAATTTAAAAAAAATGTATAGCAAATTCCTATTAAACCAATAAAAGACAACAACTAGCTTAGAACCTTAACATGACACGAGAAATGACACTTTCTGCCGTTTAAATCTAAAAAATAATAAGCTCGAATATTTTGAAAAGCTATAAGAGTAAGGACTGGTTCTTAACTTTCATAGACCAGTTATTAACCGGATAGCGCTTAACTGCTGATATCCCCACTACCTGTCCAGATAGTAGCTGCAAATGAAATGTAACGTGACATTTGACGTGTTTTTCTCACAATTCAGAGGCTAGGTAACTTCAGAAAACCTCAAGAGTGCCTCAGCAGAGAGAATGCATATTCCTCAAGTCTGGAGGAACAGCATGGCACATGTCATTTTTGTGTGGATCAGAGCGGCTCGAGTCCTGCAAGAAAAATCTTTTCCCCTACGAAACCTCAAGAAAAATTGAAATAAAATCGCATCGTCAGTGTTCCTGGAGATGTCATGGTTTACGCAGCTGATGCATGCTGAGACATGGACTTTTGTGTAGTAAAGACATAATAGCAATATGTCCGTGAGACTGAGTTTGATCTACTGATCATTGTTATCGCTTTAGAGTCCAATTGACGAAAAGGTGGAGAGATTTTTCACGCTGTTAGCTAGCCAGCCGGTTGAAACTGATAGTTATTTTGGTGATCAAACAATAAAGTTTTATAAATGGAAACATAGGTCTAGATGTAGAGGATGTTAATGTCTACAATTTGTGAACTTGCTAAGCTGTGAATGTGATAAAGCAATTGCAAACGCCACAGATATCTATAAATTAATGAAATATATAATTATGTTGAAACATTTAAAAAAATTGAACTTCATACACAAAAATACCTTGTAAAAATCCTTCCTCTCCAATAACAAACTGAATTCAAACAAAACCAAACAACCAACAAAATCAAACTGTTTAGCCACTAATGTTGCAATAAAATAAAAATGATAACAATGCTACAGTCCATACTGTGAGAGAGCATACTGCTTTCCACCCACAAAATAGGCTCTGTAGTCATTCCTTCCTGTGTTAACTGTTGTCAGTGCCTCTGGCAGAAAATAATGTTCTCCCAGTAATTAGAGAAAAGGGGTCGGACCATACCTCCTCTGAAACTGTGATGGCACAGGTCAACATTATTCCATCTGAAAAACATTTGCTTTTGCTTTAATTGTGCAGTCGGCAAATTATACAAAGGAAATGAACGCAAGCATTCACACTTAGATGGCGAGAACGGGATGGAATGAATAATAGTGTGACCTGAGATAATTGGGTTTTAAGATTTTATTTCAAGAAATTGTATTCTTGATATTGTAGTTGAATTTTCCCCATAAGTAAGCGAAACCAACTTAAGAGATTTTCTACACGACTTTCAAGTTTCGTGTCTCGACCCACATACGGTTTGGAGATTCTGCCGACGTTCCAGAAACTCAGTAAGTAAAATAAACTTTAAATCGGGATAGATTTCCTCTGCCGCTCACACTGTCATACGTCCCCAAATTGAGTACAGTTCCCCACCGCCCCCATACACCCTTAACTCTACATTCCGGGATGCAGGCAGTGGCGTATACAGGCACGGACTATTGCCCTCTGATGATATATCTGAGAGGGTGGCAAAAATTAGAAAAAAGGGACAGAACAGGGCTCGTGCGCGTCGAAAAAAATACGTATCGCAGAGGCTCTAATTTTCTTGTCACAAAATTGGGTACCCCGTTTCAATTCTTGTCGCGATATATCGTGATGAATCGATTCCATTCGAATCGTTCAGGGGATTTATCTATAACCAACAGCTAGAGGGACAGCACTCCAAATTTGGGCCAGAGCCCTGAAAATCGTGAAACCCGGCCCTGGGTTAGGGCCTGAAGACAGGCGGGCAGTGTTTTTTTTTTTTTTTTACAATTCGGTCTTACTCCGGGCGTAAGCGATTTCCAGTCTTGGGTAGTTACGCCATAGAATAATATATTAACCTTATTCTATCGTAGCGCATTGCTTTGTAACGACTTTGACTTGGTAGACTTACTTGAGAAGCGTAGACGTGGTCGGTGGCATTCTGACAATGGTATTTGCAGCGGCCGTGCCTGTACTACTTTTGGGTGTGTGGTGTAGGATTTTTTCGTATTTATTTATCTAGCGACAAAGCGCTTTTTTTTTATCCAATCCACACGACTGTATTAACCGATAAGGTAGGTTGTTGAGATCTCAAGGCTTGAATTATTTAATCAAAGCTTGGAGCCTGAGCAGCCGATTGCCTAGCCAGCTAGGCGCTTGAACTTACCTATAACAGCCGAGAAAACGAGGTTTGCACCCATCCAAATAAAGCCCCGTGAATTGTGAAATTTGATTGCCCTGTCCTGGCTGTGTTAAATAGTGAATGCCAAAACGCTGCAGTAGATTTAGTATTTGATCAAAACAGCGGGCTAGGCTAGATACGGTTTATAAGGAAATCGCAATCCAAGATATAGGCTCATCTCATGACCTAGGGACAATTTCGAGCATTATAGGGAACATCCATCTTTCCGATAAACATGAAAAATTGTTCTTCTCAGTTTGAATCCAAGTTACCCCTTTATTTCAGGTTGAGGGAGAGCTTGGTGCATTCCAATGACATAATTTAGCCGAAAAAACAATTTTTTGAGTGCACTTTGGATCACCCGAGAATTTCCACTAAGTGTCAGCCTACACAGTATTGTATGATACTTACATTGTAATAACCATTTTATTTACCTATAATGAGATGTGGAACTAAGGGGTGAAATTGGAAAGGATTGAATGAATGGTGGAAGGGTGATATTGAAATGGAATGAGTTGGCGGACCAAACAAAGGTAGATTTAAAAGGGGAAGAAGAAGACGAAGAAGAGTAAGGGATGTTGTTGAAGGTGTGGCGATCCTTTCTCGGATAGTCAAGAGCTTAAAATGTACAACCAATCACTTGTTTTATATTACAATGCTCATTTTTAAAAACTATTGAATGGACTATTTCTCGTTGATTGTCGGTGAATTGTAAACTGACGCATTTTTCATTGGTATTCACCAACTATCGACCAGAAAATTAATCGAAATTAATCTATTCCACAGTTGTCAAAAATAATCGTATTAAAGTGCAAAAATTCGGTTCTGGCGCTGGCCCTGTAGAATTCATACAGCGGAATCCGAAGCGCTCCAAAAAAATATTTTCACAGTTATCTTCTGCTAGAGCTCGTTGCCAAATAAACAAGAGGTCATACAAGAGGTCATACAAGAGGTACATAGCACTATTTTCTTGCTTGACTGCACATTCACCAACACCCTGCAAATCACCGACATGCTACCATATTTTATTAACAGCCAGGGGCAACCCCTGGCCCGTGGGCCAAGTGCAGCCCGCGGTAGCATTATATCTGACCTGCGAAGCTCCTGAGCCTAAAATAATCAATGTTGAAATTTCCAAACAGATTCACAGTTTTTCTATTGAGATTTTTTGATCTTACCATCCATGTACTAGAATATATGCATATCTAGGTAAACATACACATAAGTGCCTTAAATTAGTTTCCACATTTTGGGAAACATACCCGAATCTGCTTTATTTCATGAACATGTATATTGGCAGGTTCCGCGCTAGCTTAGAACACCGCAAGACTGTACTGAAAAAGCTGTGCTTTTGGAAACCAACCACTAAATTTGTAGCTTCAGAAAAAAATACCCGTGGCCCTCGATACATGCAGAATTTTTTAATTTGGCTCGCAATTGGTTCCCCAGGAAATCGCCTACGCAACGTTACAAAGATTACAAATACCTTTAATCACTGCGGTGATGATAAGCAACACGAGGCCTTCGCTAGGAACAGTGACTCCTGACTCGCAAACCCTGGGGTCGACAAGGTTAATATTTAGTAAGATCTTTGGGTCGGACCATATTGCCAAAACTCGCAAAAGCAATGAAATCAGACATTTGGAAGAACAACTCACAATGTAACAACCATCACAGAATCGTGCAATTTACTTTAAAACCAACGTTAGCTAAATATACGACAGGGATGCCATTTTTTAGCGCTGGCCCAATTTCAGCCAGACTTTTTCACTAGGCAAGGCC
>QKMV01004561.1:0-10044 GCA_003287335.1 Lednia tumana | reverse complement strand
TTCTTATGGCCATCCGCGCGGCCAAATTTTGGTTTTCGGGCAAAGTTCGGGTACCCGTAACTCGTGAACGGTGCGACTAAATTCGAAAAACTTTGGAAAATATTTTTTATTTGTAACAACCAGCATGTGTGTCAAAATTTAGCAAAATCGGTGAGCATGAAAAATATTTTTCACTTTTTTTGGTTGATTTTATGTGGAATCACCCATTACAATGTTTTTTTGTCATGGTATTTCATTATGTATTTACTTCCAAGTACTTGACGCTTTTACAACGTCAAACCTGGGAAAGTTTGATTTAAATGAACCACTTTGTTTCATTTTTCAGTCAAAGCTAAAAATTGGGGAAAAAATATTTCCAATATCTGTCTTTGAATGTGTTCTGATGATGGTATTGCCAGTTGTTTAATATTTCTCATACCTGAATTCTGCAGAGAACCAGATGTTCTCTGGGAATTACAAAAATGAGTTCTCAAAGTACACTTTGCCGCAAGTTGAACGAGCGGGAAGAACTCACTTGCTATACAGCAGCTTGCCGTCTTGGTGCTCGTTGAGAATGAGGCAGACGTTCACCGGTGGTAGCGTCGTCTTCTCCCACACTTTTTGCACCAGCTGGTGACTGACGATGGCCTCGTGCACTTCCGAAGTGATACTCAACGGAAACTTCTCCGCAGAAGACGGCTCGTCCTCAGCCAAACAGCTGTCGCTGAAAAGTTCTTCGCTCGTGTCCGAAAGATCTTGATCCATCGCGTCGTCGTCGTCGTTATCGTTGTCTGGAGTAACAAGGAATTGATTTAGAAGCAAGGCTTGATTTATCACCCCGGTACAGGACGGTTTTACTGTCGGGCTAAGTTTTCTACCAGGTAAATAACTGGTTATAGTCATAAAATAACTGTGGCAATAGCCAGTCTGTTTCAGTTTTTTTTTTTTTTGTTAAACTTCACAAGCGTCTTGAAACAGAACAAAATGAGAATGTTCAGGCAAGTGTGGATGTCTAATTATCAACTACTACTAGACTTACAGACTTGCTTTTTATAAAATTGTAAGCCTATTAGACATCTTATTTGGCTTTAATGGAAATATGTCTTCTAAAAAGGGGCACAAATTGCAAAATTTGAACAAACAGTAGTATACAAACTGAGTCCAGCACCCTACTCACACGGCCAGCAAGCTGTGTTTCAGAACAGTGGACTTAAAAGTTTATCTGCTGCACTGATGAGCATCTAAGGTTGCTTGACTGGCAAGTCCAGAAGTGGCATTAAGCTCGTGACTAATATGCTCATTCCTTGCTACCAAAAGATGCTAATTAAACTTCACACATCAACTTGTCAAGATATTGTAATGAAAGTTTTCAACCAACTCGAAAGTTTTTTTTAAAAACTCGAAAGTATTATTTATGCCGAGCATAGGTGCACGGTGAGTGTGAATTGCCTTCCTTCCAATATCACATTCACACCAGCTTTGTACTAGTCAAGCTCTTTCCAATTTCAATTTCATCAAATCAATTTCACCCATACAGCACCCAATATAATGCAATAAAATGTCTCACCATCAGAACAGAGATTTGCAAGTATTTCGAGTGCCGTCTGTTGTGCTTCGAGCAGATTTCGAACGGAATTAATTTCTGCCATCTTCTTGTGGAACTCAGCAAGGTCTTCGTCTTTTTCAACAGGCATGTTGCTAGTCATAATATTGAGGGCTTGCCGTTGGTCAATTTCCAATGTATCCGAAATTGCCTTCATGATTTGCGTCGTCGTGGTGGGCTCGAGACCGATCACATTGCCACCGTGAAGATTCAAAATCAGACCGCAAGAAAGGATTCGTAGCAGTATCGTCGCGTTGTCTTGACCATCCAGACTGATTAGACTCAGTATTTTACTTTCCGAATCTTTCAGCTTCTTGATGGCGCTTGCGTTTTCTTCGGAGACGGAAGAAAGGCAGTGCGCGACTGCAACCGAGGCTTCCAAGCCGAACACATGGAAGTCGAGGCATTTCACGAGGATGGGCAAAAGATTTCCGTCGTTGAAATATTTCAGTGCTCGGCTGTTGCTCTCACTAGAAGGAAACAAATTCATTCGGTAAGAATTAGAAACTATTTCCGGAACCAATTCGAGCCCACAGTTTACGTTTTCCGTACCCTCTTTCTGAAGGAGTGGAATACCCACTTCTCAAAAGTGGCGTACAGCCGGTTTTGCAATGTCCGTTCAAGTCAATACGTTGCATTTACCTGTTCATCCTATGGCAACGGGCAATCAGATCTCACTGTTTTTTTAGCTAACATCCACATCGGACTTTGAAGAACCGGCAAGAAAAATGATAAAGTTCAAATCGCCCAGGGGTGGGATTGCGTAAAATTTTAAGCGTAAATATCACTACTTTACTATGTAACCGCCTATGTCACTGCCGATGGGCAGCGAAACGAAACGGAGTGATAACTACGAGACGATTTTTACAAAAACGCCCCCAATCAATTGGTTGGTTTATTTTTAAAACGTGCAAATACTTCTTTGACTAGCATGCAAAGAGAATGAAAATGGAAACGGCCTGCAGGGACTAAAGTAACTGAATTTGGCTGAAACTTACCATAAATTCCACAACAGGTGCACAGATTGCACGAAAGTGTCTACTCGTTCATCGACTTTGTCGTCCTTCTGGCTCTGGCTTGGCTTCCAATCTTCGGCGTACTGTGAAAGAGAGAAACCAGCTGTGAGTTACTTGAAGACGCACTTCGTACGGACGAGGTGCCGGGTTCGAGCTCGGCACCTCCACCGCGGGATCTTTTTCAATATAATATAGACACCATAGCTGACGAACTACACATGAAAAATCACGTGACCAACTCGAGCTGATATTTGGATTATAATTAAAACATTAACAACTGCTTGTGTGATACCATACATCGTAGGCATATATTTATTATGTTATTATTTTAGACAAAGAGCGTGAAAAGCAGTTTGCTTGTGCTATTATTGTTAGTACCAATGAAAATTCCCTCGTATAGTCTCTACAGCCAACAGCAACATTTATATGTGGGCAAATAAAATGATTCTATCTCTAACTAACCTCAACTATTGTGACAAAATGTGCGGGCTGACATGAAGATTGCGTCAACTCACAAACCATTAGTGCATCAATCTATTTTTCCAGAAAAAAAGTGTTAGTGGAAGTGGGGGACCTTTTTGGCCACCAAGTGGCATATACAAAATAGTTTTTTAAATGCCGAAAGTCATTTGATGTACAAGTCAGGGTTTGCCTTTAGCAACACTCTTTTATCTGTAGTATCCAGCGTTGCTTGATTTCGGCACTAAATCAAACCGGCAGTCAATTGATTTGCAGCCGTGGATAAATGAAACGGAGCGGATTCGTGAAATCAATGAAATATGCTCGACACAAAGATTAATTATTTCGGTTTCCACGTGGAATGCCCCGAGCGACGTTGCGTTGCTGGCACGTCGCGATCTCATCCTGCCAGTCAGCAAAGCCAAACGACTCCCCAGAGTCCCGATGACTAGCAGACAAGGACAACCAATAACAACTACCCGTTTAAGAATAGCGAAGAAAGCCGACCCGCCGAATCATTTCTTGTTCGCATCGAAGGGAATTCAGCAAACAAAATAGCAGCGTATATTATGTATAGTATGCCTACGTTTATGCAAAGGGGAATCATAAAAGACCCCACAGAATGTCCGCCAGTCTCTGAACATCTAAAGACATTACACAAACATCAAGGCATTATTGTATGCATTTTGCATACAGCTGTACGTATACCGTGTATATATTTGCTTTACCATCTCTCTTCTATCATCCATTTCCATCTCTTACACTCTCTCGGGACTGGTCAGTCTCATTTCGGACCAGACTAATGAAGCCCATCACAATTTGAGTTGGTAGATTACAACTGGGGACACTATACGGCACCAAAGGCGGCTAATAATTCCCCACTCCACCCGGCACTGTCCCAACTTTAATGTGATGGTTGCAAAATTACTATACCCAGTTTGGTTTGCTGCCCACATACGGTATATTATATAATATATACTGATACATAACCGTAGAGTATGGAGTATCCCTAACGCTGATAGATACGAGGAAAGGGTCCAGTGCAATAACTCGCTCCCAGAGGATTCAATATTGCTGATGAGTGATGCCATGTGCACTGGCTAGAATTACACCCCAATCCCCATGGCCACCCTATCATACATCGCGCGGCCAAATTGTGACTGAAATTTATGGTAGCGCCACTGAGCTAATCTACCATTCCTATCATTCCATCGGGTATGAGTGCCGAGTGCCAAGTAAAACCACACATAAACAAACCCGATCATTACGACACAACGGGCACTCGCAGAACTTGTGTTACCAACTATCGTCCGACTTCTGCTACACGACAACGCGATCTACTTGTGCAATCGGCAGGCAAATAAATCTCGCGCGTGGAATTTATGCGAACACCTACCAAGAGATGGATTCATCTTTTGAGACAAAGAGAGCAGAAAGGAAATGTACGAAGAATCCAATGCCGCCGGTTGCGAAAGGTGGACATATAAATATGACAGCATAACAATACTTTATGGTCTCCGCGTCTTGCCAAGCTATTCCAGAACCAAGGACCACCTTAAATCTTTCCTGTCGCTCTCGACTCCCTGTGGGAGATGAACCCATTCCCCAGTCCTGGCTCCCGTTCTTGCAGGTTCCCATCTCATCCACGCAACGCACGGCAACGCAACGGAACGGATTAATTTCGGTTGTAGAACGTCGATCCCTCGGCACGCGAAAGGACGCCTTGCGAGTTGCACGCAATTAGGCTGGATTTAAAAGCGGCTGTGACCCACTACAATTAAATTTTCATGCACACTTGAATGCGTCGCGGTAGTCTAAATGACATTCCAAAAAGTATTTTGGAAATTCAATCAATTTATATAAATCATTCAAGATTTCGGTCAGCGCGCGCGCGGCGACTCGACGATGCGAGATTAGAACAAAAAAAGACGACACATCCCTTCGGTAATCACCTGCCTGGCTAAAATATACTACCTATTACAGAGCCAATAAACGTAGGAAATATGAAAGAACATGTCATCAACTAGGAATATTTTTTGGGCCAAAAGAACTCCTAGGTGCGCAGGGTCGAAACATTCCCTGTGTGATTGCTGGTGGGAGATTTCGACTTGAGAGCCCCAGCTGAAAAGTGGCATTTTACACCAATTTTACACTGGCTTGTAAGGAAGGAAGCAAACTGCTCTGTGCCTTTAAATGTCTACCTAACGACCGTTTAGATGAGCATTTTTTCTAGTTTAGGGGGTTACAGGCCCTTTAATGGGTCAATCGGTACATAATCCACTATCCTAACAGTTTCAGCTGGAGTCACGACGTTTATGATACTAGTCGCATGGGACCAGCACGGATGGATCGCAACCAATCACTTATATTCTGGGATAAGACAGGAACCCTATGAGGTTAGTCTATACCTATTATTTAGACGGTTGGCGAGTTGTTTTTGGATTAAAAATGTACTTTTAATTTTCTAACGCATACTATTTTGACTCCGTTATATCACTTTCAAAAATCGTTGATAAGATAATTAATTGACGGTGAAAACGCAAACAAACGTCAGAGGAGGTGTACGCGTACCTGATACCCGATCGTACCAACAGGAAGAAATAATCTTGAGATGGAAAAACATATCGGAATATGAAACTACTGCGTCATGCGTGCGTACCAGGCGTTTTTGAGCTACCAAATAAATGATGATACTAGCAGGGACATATCATACCTATATTCGCGTAAAATATGTTGTTGTTTAGAAAAAAAGTAAATGCGTGAATTTTATCTTAACTACAAACATAATAAAGGGGTAACATTACCATCGGCGACAATTTCCTACTTGTATCCTGAGCGCAATTGCGCTTGCGTCAATTTGCTTCGACCTCTGAGTTGTTGAACCATTCAACCATCAACAATAGAACAAAGAAATGCGTATTACTCCAGTGCATATCATCAACAATATCAAGTTTTCTGATCAGAAATCATAAAGATGAATAGATCCGCGCGCAAATGAAATGCAGATCTTTGCATCCCGTGGAGTGGGAGTCTTGAAATGTACACGGCGAACGTAATGTACGTATTGCAAGAAGACTTGGTTAAGAAGAGCGTTCTATTTGAAGAGACCCATCTCTTTCCAAGATGGGAAGGTGAGTAGCAAGCCGGCAGGGCAGGGCAGGGCAGGGCAGGGCAGGGGGCGAGTTTAATCCCGAGCTATGGGACCGGCGGCAAATCCCAACACATTAAAGTTAAGCAGAGCAGATCTCAAGCAGTCCCGTGGGACGGCCATTAATGACTGCTGGGGATTGGGAAGAAGAGTACCGGTACGTATAGAATCTTTGCCGGGCAGACATCTTACAGGGTTACAATATTCAAAAGGTAAGACGGAGAAGAAGGATTTTTAATAGAAAGGGATGCAAAGAAGGTGGATGTTGGCGAAAACAGATTCCTTTACCACCCCTGTGGAATACGCTATTCTACATAGCTATCTTCATTTTTAGATTGCGTCTCTTGAAACCTTTTTAAGGATGCATTTACTTAAACATAAATCTAGAAAGCATTATTACGACGGTGTTGGAACTAGTTTTTTTTCCCCCTCTCTGTGGCAATGGGAACTATTGTGTGCAAGGCGGCTGGATGTGAAATGGGCTTGGAGATTTCATTCGCTTCAAATCCCAAAAGCATGACTCTGCATTGTTTTGACTAACACAAGATACCTACTATATCCTTGCAACTCCCTCTGAGATTTCAAAATGAACCCAGGCAATATTTTATTGAAGACACACAAAACACTGTATTATCTCTGAATGACTTAGAAACATGGCACAGGGAACCGAAAGCGACAATCTAGATCTTGACACCACCCTTAGCGACTCTGGCGACTGAATAATGGATATTGCAATTAAATGCTTGGCCGTGCTAGCACTCAGGTAGTACCTTTTTCGCTAGATGTACTATACCGACTACTTATGGAAGGGTCTATGGACGTCAATTCACAGCAAAATTTTGAATTGGTGAACTTATACTTTGTTTACTGACATTTTTATGGTAAAACCATAGAATAAAGCTGGTAAAACTGTTAATGATATGGTGGTATCTGTGCAATGCTATGACCTTTACAATCTGGTATGACACTTGTCTATTGGTGGTTGCTACATTTTAGGCAGTATCTTAGTCGAAAGTATCAGTTTGCTGGTTTTTTTCCTACCATTACACACCTAATTTTTGGGGGATGAGAGATGGTGAGAAAACGAAATCTTACTATTCAAATATTTTTCTCATTTTGAAGAATATTAAAATCACTTCAAAATACCTGCTTACTCTAGGACTCGAACCCCGGACCTTTTGCTAACATGGCAACTGCTCTACCACTGAGCTAAGCAAGGTAGCATAGCAAGGTACCTTGTTTAGCTCAGTGGTAGAGCAGTTGCCATCTAAGCAAAAGGTCCGGGGTTCGAGTCCTCGAGTAAGCAGGTATTTGAAGTGATTTTAATAATTCTTCAAATTAATACTAGCCGTGTATTTGGCTTTAGATAAAATTATCCTTGTCAATTTTCTCATTATGTGGGTGAACACTTTCAAAATTGCCACTTGTTGCCACTGGGGGCAAAGTTATTCTGAAAAGCGAACTAGCGAAGCGTCTGCGTTGAACCTTTTCTTTTGGTCTGTTTGAATGTAGGTACAGCCCAAACAAACAGTCACATTGACTCGAAATTCGACTTTGTTTGAAACTGTAAAATTCCCATCAATTAAAACCAAGGGAAGATTTCAACAACAGAAAAACGACAAAACTAAAAATAAAACTTTTTAGACTCATGCCTCACCAATGCTTGCACTTCCGTGGGTACTAGTTAACATTGTGGTGACCATGAAGTCCTCCATAATAGACTTATTCCAGCCAAGAAAATAATACTAGATACACCTACTAAGAAAAGCCACTTGGGTTAAATGCCAAAGCCAATTTGATACAAATTTGGGTATTTGATGCAAGTTGACTTTGGCATTTAACCCAGGTAGTATAGGGCAATCACAACCCAAGTGGCTTTTCTTAGTAGGTACATCTAGTATTATTTCTTGGCTGGAATAGGTCTATTATAGTTAATGTTATAGTTTCAGTCTTAATTTTTTGCTATTCTATTCAAGTTACACCCACAATTTAAGTATTAAATTACCCACAGCCTACTAGTTCATCAGTCTTGGTATGTAGACAAAGTCAATTATGGACGACTAGTGATCAAGGAATTCCAGAGTCAATCAACGTTGGGGGACAATGCTTTTCTTAGGGCGTTAAAAATCCCCCAATGCTGATCGCCTCTGGAACGCTAGTCGTCCATTGTCTCTGAGCTCTTACTAGTTAGACTAGCTCAAAGCAAAGCTATAATATAAGCCTCTCAAAGCTCCAAAATCATTGCCTACTACCTATCTACTAGCAGCACCGCACAATATACCTTCTACGAATTACGTACCCCTTCAGTCAAACATTTCTTACCTTTTGAATCAGAGTTGAAAGCGGAGTCATGATATCTTGCTCGATCAACAGATCACAGATCTCATGACTGCCACCTTTACTCAAATTTCGGAGCGCTCCTGCCGCAGCATTTCTCACAAATGTGTTCTTTTCCAACAATAAGGGACCAGCAAGTTTAACGATCTTATGCTGCAAGATATCACAGATCGATTCTGCATCTTCAAACAGTGTAGCGAGCGAATGGAGACCGAAAATCTTGTCCTCTACATCTGCAGATTGAAGCTGAAATAGGTACACATTGAAATTAGGTTATGTGATGTTTATGCTGCGGCCATCATTTCGACGCGAGGCATATAAAAACGGAAGTAACTGGCAGTTACTTCAAAATATTTCAGCGTTCAACAAGAAATCTACATGGCGTTATTACCTGTTCAATAACTGTTTGAATTTCAACTTCTTTCTTGGACACATGGACGTTATCTCCACTTCCAACTTCAGTTTCGCGGCGAGCCTCTTGAACAGAAGATACTCCAAGGGGATTGAGCACTTTAGGTTTCTTCTTACCACGCTTTGTTTTACCCATTATCACGTTATAAGGTACGGCTTCACGGTAACCGTAGCACCCTCAAATTAAACTAAACTCCTACACTGCAGCCACAACTTAACACAGACGAAATCAATTCGTGCACAACAAACGGATGTGTCTACTGACACTTTAAAAATTAAGAAGGTTAGCCACTATTATAAACATTACAGAAACGAAATTTGCACCACCAAATGTTGATCTTATCCTATAATGGTATTGTTATTTTACGGCGTGTTCATAAATCAACCATTTATTTTATTAGGGAGAGAAAATTTTGTGTTTTCGTTCTCCTTCGAGCTATTTTAACTCACTGATTTTCTCAATTGTGTTGTCTTTAGTTGGTACAGTTGGTGTACTGAACTGTGAAATATTTTTAGTAGAGACATCTAGCGTTGTTTGTTGTACTCTATGAGCGGGGAGTTTGAGTTGAGTTCACCCAAAATTACATTTCAGCTATAATTTCTCAATAGCTACTCTTCAGAGAGTATGTTCCTACATAGATTCCGATGCACAAAGATAGAAAAATACCTCCGTATAAGGTACAATTTTGGAACGATTTAATTACCCACCGTTCTTGAATCAAGTTAATTTCTACCACCAAATTTGAATTGTTGTCAATCCCTCTCCATAGTTTTTAACATCGTGTACGTTCAAAGTTTCCGTCAGAATCGAGTCGAAAATATAGAAACGGTGGCTCTCTATACGTACTCGCAAGTGGTGCTACTGTTCAGTTCAGTTTGCCAATAATGGCGAGTTATAAATCCGGCGCTCGCTGAAGTCTACAGCATCGAGATTCCCCCCGTGTCACAGCAGGTCATGTGCCGGTCCCGAGAGAGAGATACCTACTTTATCTCTCGCCCAAATACAAGCCTTTATCTCCCACTCGACCCCCCAAAACCCAATCTTGCCTTGCGACAGCCATTCGTTTCTTGCTTACAAAAATATATATATA
>QKMV01004560.1:0-10044 GCA_003287335.1 Lednia tumana | reverse complement strand
CTTGCCCCGATGAAGCTTTCAGCATAGTTAGCGAAACGTTGGCAGTTTAGTTTCAGTTAAGTTTTCAGCAGTTTAACAGTTATTAACAGTTTTTTTTAAAACTATAGTGCTGAAATTAGTCAGGAGATATGAGTCTCAAAAATTTAATAATATGTGGGTTATGTGTTTTCCCGACAAGTTTTTGATGTAGCTGTGGGTCACGTGTGTGGGTAAAACTCTTTGTGTCAAGTGGTTCGATGAATTGTAAGTTGGGCTACATCTTTTTGCCAGCCTGTACAATGTTTTTTCGACGTGGGTTTCTTGGTTTTGCCTGGTTGCAAACAAAATCCAATGTTTAGAAACTACAGATCACACAAAACAATTATTTTAAAATCAGAGTGCAAATCGAGGGTTTAGTGGTTGTGCAAACATTGTGTATTTTGAGCAGCTCTTCTCCAATATCTAAGAATCCCATTTCCAATTTTTTTTGGGTTACATGGTTTGCCTTTTACCCTCCAATATAATTTGGGACATACATATAGTATCTATTCTCTAGGATAATCTTATAACATTGCTGCGCTTGGATTGTAGAAAGAGTTGTTGATCAAAGTCCCTGGTGGTGGGCGATGGAACTACGAGTTTACCTGCGTGTCGATGTAGCCCGGCCCGACCGACGGCACGAACAGCAGCGCATTCTGCCGAGCAAACTTTCCGAGTCCGCGCCAGTTTTTCCACGACGAGCCGTACGTGAATCCATTGGTGGCAAAGTATGTGTAGAACCCTGCAAGTGACAAGCATTTTTATTGACTTCTCTGGTCTAGTCACTACATACTAATGCAACCCCTCTCTGTCCACTTTTTCAGCTGAGAATAGGTTTAAATATTCTTATGGTTTGATAAAAGTGGCTGCCAAAATATGACTGAAAGGAAAAAAAGCAGTGTTCTACAACTTCACTGCAGTGCAGTAAAAGCTTCTACGAACAAAATGCCGTTCCATTGTTCATTATTTGTAAGTGAAATTTTTCCCTAATTCTCTTTAACTGACAAATTTTACTATCGTTATTTAGGTGGTAGTACGAATTTATTACAAATTAGCTGGAAACCAAGTGAGTTTTCTGAAAAATGCTTACCATCAAAGTGTCCCTTCTTAATGTCATATCTGTGCTGCATATCCACGACCAGGCCCAAAAAGATGCCGTCAAACTTGGTCCCGCGTACGCTTAGATTCCCCTTGGTGCTGAGCAGTTCCTTCCACGCCACAGCCGGCGTCAGATACGAGTCGTACACGTAAAAGACTGGCAGGTTCTTCTCGTTGCGCTCCATTCGGTAGAGAGCGGGATGCTCTCCGTATTGTGTGATGAAGTAGCGTAGGTGCTCGGCAAAGTTGATCGGGTTGCGGTTGGTGTATGGCTCAATGTGGGGAGCCACCTTCAGTTTATACCTGAAATCCACATTGTTTGCCTCGTCTTGTTTTGCATAAAAACATGAAAATGTTTAAATTTGATTTGTTCAATGGCCATTTATTTACCTATGGGCAGCATCCAATAGAAGGGTGAGCATTGAGTCATATGACTCTCCCTCATCATCAGCCATGCCAGGCGGATACCATGAAATAACCAGCACTCCTGGTGGTTTAAAAAAAGATTTGTTACCTGCAGTAAAGATGGGTCCTAGTGCGGTGGGAGTACTTATGGGGATCTTATCTTTTTCTTTTTGTCAAAAATGGTTCATTTTTCTTTAGTTATTTGTTAATGGTGGAATTTAGATTTTAGCTGGTTTTAGAAAATGTTGCTCTGGCATCAGAAGGGTTAACTCACCAACTCTGGCTTCATATAACTGCTTCATGTGGGTGTTTATGATGATGGGATCCCGAGAGCTATAGCATCCCAAAGCAGGATAGAAGTTTGAGCCAATGTCTGTTGGCGGCTGATGTGTTCCAGTCGGATAATTCTTCCTGTCTTCCTGCTTCCAGTTGGCAAGATATTCATGGTTCCAGTGTCTCCATCTCTTCTCGTAGTCCAGGTTTCCATACCAAGCATAGTAAAAGATGTGTATGTTGTAGTTCGGTTGAGTTGTAGAGTTTGCAAATGCGTGCTCTGTTAACTGGATTGTATCTGATTTTCGTACTTTTTTAGAAAGCCTTTCAACTTTCTCGTGTAAAGCCTTGAGCCGCAGATCAGTTTTACTCATCAAATGTTTGGTAATAATTTCATCAGAGATTAAAGGGAGTGCATTTAATAATTCTGGAGGGCTCAGTTTGAAATGTGTAGTGCTAGTGGTGGACATTGTTGTATGAGGCTCCGAACTCAATTTGTTGAGACAATCCAATGCGTTGAGTCCCGTCCACTTATACAGAAGAATGCTTATAAATACAGAAGCACAGCAGATAGCCAGCAGAGAATATATTAATAAATTTCGGCGGATACTGATCATACAAAGGCGCATGGGAATAATCGCCATAATATCGAGCGGGATTTACTTCTAAAATTTCAATTGGTCTTGTTGGTAAATTTTCAAACTGGCTCCCATCGGGAAGAAGTCTTGAGTTGGCCCCGAAACATAGGAAGCCTGCAAACATAAATATCGTATCATTAGAATCCATTTCACTAAGTGGTTGACAGCAGCTGTCAATAGAACAATGGGTGTTGATAGCTCTTTTTAATTTCAGCACAGCTATATTTACAAATTTAGAACAGCAAAGCGTTCAGAAAAGTTTCCCGAAATTATAAACAGTATATTTAATTTTTAAATCTGCAACACTCAAAGAAACTTACGCTATAATGGTATATTTCACATTTTTGCCTTGTTCTGCACCTCACTCTCAAAACTCGAAAACGACCCGCGTGCCATCGTTCCTTCAGCCAGCTGTCAAATGTCAAACGGAGCGGACCGGAAGACAAGCGGCATCCTCGTTTAGTCGCCATTTTAGATCATGGAGTTGCATTTGCACTTGCCGAAAGCTAATGATTTCGAAATTATCAACTGAAAGGAGACATGTATCTTAGTTGAAAAAGAAATAGGTGACAGGCCTCTCTCGGTCAAAATGGAGCACGTCAATTCTTTCAACGCGGAGGTGAGTTTCAAACGCAGAAGAGCATTGCGAGTGTTGCCCATGATGCTCAACTCCCAGTGCACAAGATAGGCTTTGGGCAAGGCAGGCATAGTGCTTAGTCCTAGTGGATCATGTGCCAATTTCATTTGATTTCATCGCAAAAGAAATGTCCCACAAGCCCACGTCAAATTATTTTGGACCTATACTTAAATCATAATTCCTTGTGTCTTCAGCTCACGGCTCTGTACGATGTCAAACCGCCCATCTCCAAGGCGAAGATGACTGCAATCACGAGAGGAGCCATTAAAGCCATCAAGTTTTACAAGCATGTCGTGCAAAGTGTTGAGAAGTTCATTCAAAAGGTAAGCAACAAAGACATAGTGAACATCACCATAAGCCTGTAGAGGACAACTGACCTTTGGAATTAACATCAACAACAAACAACTTTTGGGGATCGCACATGACATCAATTTCTATGTTGCAGTGTAAACCCGAATACAAAGTCCCTGGCTTGTACGTCATCGACTCGATTGTACGACAGTCAAGACATCAATTTGGTATCGACAAAGATGTATTTGCACCACGATTTGCTAAGAACATGCAAGGCACATTCCTCAACTTGTACAGGTGTCCACTTGAAGACAGGGTATGATACATTTAAAAAAAACTTATGCTTGATACCTACTGATCTCCTAGCTAAGATAGTTTGAAGGGTAGTCAGGAGATCTTGTCATTTAGTCATGTCGTACAAAGGTGCCTACCAAGTACTTTCCACTATCAGTAAGTTGTTACACGAGTTTTAGGAGTTACCTAACAATATGGGGATGGTTTTTACAGAGCAAGATTGTGCGAGTGCTGAACCTTTGGCAAAAAAACGCAGTTTTCCAGTCCGAAGTGATCCAGCCGCTGTTTGACCTTGCTGACCCCAACAACCCCATCCACAAGGAGGCAGCAGCTGCAAACAGCAACGGCAATCCAGCTGGAGCGAAGTCATCACCCTCCTCTCGAACTCCAACCAAGACTGATGCCAACCAGGTTGCTTGGAGTGCTGTACAGGTAAGCTACTAAACGATATCACCACCTTATCGAGACAAGAAGTGTGCAAACCTGCTTAGCGAAACTGTTATGACATCTCTTTATTGCGGTGAACATTGAGCTGGGATACTAGTTAGGTAGGTACATACCTATGTGCATAATTACCTATTGACTTCAAGTTACCTGCTCGAACACTTTTCAATTCTATCTTTAGATAGTACTTAAATCCCCAAAACCTTTTATTAAAAGCAAAAACTGCCAGCCCTTTTCAATAGAAAATCAAATCTGATGGTTAATATTTTCCCAGCTCTGTCATTAAAGTACCATTGCTGTGAGATTGAATCAACTTTTGCACATCAGTGAGCAAGAACTGAGTTTCTTCTTTGATGCAGGAGCAAATCGATGCCACAAACTCGGCCATCATGCAGCTGTCGGGACAGGCCACGGCAAAGATGAATGCCAATCAGCCTGGTCAGATGACCGACTCTTCTCTGGTGGCTCAACTTCAGCAGTTGCAGCAGCTGATGATGAAACAACAGAAAGACAAGGCAGCAGCACAGAAAGATGCTGAACAGGTGCGATTTCATTTTGCAGCTTCTGATCAGATCAGCAGATATTTTCTCTACGATTTCCCACATTCATAGTTTCGTTGCCACTGGGTCCATCTCCTTATCTTCTCCTTCAACCAGTAGCTACAGTTTCTAGTCTTTTAATTTAAAATGTTACGTTTGGAGATTCAATCACTTCCTCCTGGACAGTGCCAGAGCTACATTTTTTGCCAAGGCAGTCAACATGGAAAAATTAAAGGCATACGAAACACAAAACAAGTGACAGTGTCCATAGCAGTAAATGGGATTACAACCAAAATAAAAAGAGAATAATTTATATAGAGCAACTTCAATTTAACGTCCTCATCGCGAGCTAGCGGTCAATGCGGCTCTACTGGACTGACCGAGGACCTGGGTTAAAATCTCTCTGAGGTCAATAATTGTAGTTTGCTAAAATGATAGCATTATTACCCCATAAAGTGACGTCCAGTACAAATCTTATACATCTTGTTTCCAACTTGAGTTGTGTGCTAACATTGCATGTTGTGTGTGCAGGTGAAGTTCAACAAGAAGCTGCTGGAGTTTGACTACTCAGACGATGAGGACGAGTTGGGAGCGGCAGCGCCGTCGCCCAAGCCTGCCCCAGGGAGCAGCGAGTTCGAGACGTTGTTGGCAAACCCCGAAGTGCTCCGCCAGCTGCACACGCTGCAGGCGCACATGCAGCAGGCACAGGCTGACCAACTCGAGAAGACACGCAAGTTGCAGGAGATGCAGCAGCAAGAAGATGCCTTCGATATGCACCTCGCACTCGCCGTGCCCGTGAGTACCTAAGAAGATTGTGGAATGTTGGAGACTTCTTGTTGGACATCTTCAAGAGAAAGATTCTTCTGAAGGTATCTATGCCATCATGGATGAACTGTTGACCACTGACAAGGCCCTGTTCAAGGCCGAAAGTCTTTCAATACAGGGCGAAAACCGTAAAGAATCAGATAACAAAGAAGATGTTCTTTAGTTGCAACGTAGGTAGTTGGGACATGTAATGGTGGTCACGAGGTTTTTAAATTCAAACACCCCGTGAAAACTGTGGATAACCCGTTTTTTTTTATAGCTTTGACAAAAATGCCGTATCTTACATCTTTTCAGTTTCTGGGAAAAAACTCTTAGATTCCTCAAACCTCTAAAGCGTCAACAAGAAGCGGCAAAGTGATGTTGGCGCTGATGAGGTTTTTCAAGGGTATTTTAATTTTTGGTAATTTTTTTGTCTTGAAATGGCCAGGTGGACGCTTGGTAAAACTTGGGATTTCAAACAAATATTTAACACGCAGTATTAACCGCAACTATGATTTTAATACCAAACGGCTTCGAGAATTTTCACCAACAAATACATATACATCCATTGTTATATCTGTATATATTTAACACACACCAATGGATTTTTTATAACACTAAATACACACATGTAATTTGTGTACCTATAAGCATTATTCATACTAAACAGATTGTATCACTTGAAGTAAAGCCTCTTGTCTGAAATACTGCAAAAGTAGCTGGCTACCCTTTCCGTGTGAAACCGGGTGCTTTATGGTCGCGATTCCATGCCTTCCGTCCGCTCGGTTGCAGAACCTGCCGTTTGCGTCCGAGTGTGAGCTAAAGCCGATGGCGGAGAAGCCTCTGCAGGCTCAGCGCTACGACCCGTTTGAGCTGCACAAGCCTGTCTACACGTTTCCCGGCGCCAACCTCAGCCTGCCACCCCCGGGCTACGGCCTCACTGCCCCTGCCGCCCCCATGGTCCCACACACACACTCCCGCGACCAAGACCAGCACGACTCAGAGGTGAGCCAAAGCAGTCTCTCGTGACTGCAGCAGTGGGGATGACTTCAAGTCAATTTTTGTGAAATCGATTACCCGGCACCAGGATTCAATTAGAATTCTTTCATGGGGAAGAAAACACAGATTTCTTTGTTCCCTGCGTAAAGGCCCATTCACAACTAGCTTATGTCGTAAACGTAAAGTATAGAGCACGAGCACACACAAGGCTGCTTAAAACAAACTTAAGTACGTAAACTTTACGCACCGTAGCCGAAATGGTTGACCAAGCCAAAGATTCCGACCTACGGGTAAGTTTTACGAAAGGGAGAACCAATCCGAATGCTTCACCCCATGGCTTGCACACTTTTGAGGTTAGAGTTGTTAAAATGGAGGCTTGAGACAAATCTCATAGACTGGTATGTTAGGGCTACCTACGTTGCTGGACAGTGTCTTTTAATTTAAGTTTGTGTAAGTTTTTAGGTTAATTGGAGGCTGTTGTCTCAAGCCACCCACTAAGTTAGTTGTGAACCGGTCTTCAACATACACCTACACAGAACAAAACATTAATTAATGGCCGACTGACACTCACTGACAGTTGACTTAACCTTGAGGCGACTGGCTGAAGGGCAATACAGCGTAGCAAACGTGAAATACTAACAGTACTAACTTAGGTTATAATGGTAAAGTGCTGCCGTCTCTCGCACTTTTATAGATTTTTTTTTCTTAGCTATAACGCCCAAAATTCTAACTAATCCATTTCTGGTATTGGAATCAACGAGCAAAGGAATCGAATACAAATTGATTACCCGAAGTCATCCCTAACCTGCAGGCATTAACAAGGAACACAACAGGCTATTTACTCCCTAGCCTAGTATCCCTTGGCTTTCTTGTACACACCTTCAACCTTTGAAGACTAAATTTATGCAGTTACAGAATTTTTGTAAATCATAGGTATGTACTTAATTAATGGTAACTTAATTGCCAAAAAAATCATTCTTTAGTACACAGTCATCAAGGTTTGTGCAAGAAAGCCTAGGGTACTGAGACAAGGGTGGCAAGATTACTGGAGGTTGCTTCAAGATTTGTGCACGAAAGTAGGGCCCTACGCTAGGGTGCAAAGCTGATTCGAATTTATATGGTAGAGTACCTATGTCTTGCACAAAGGTGGAGCAAGGAAGTTAGGGGACGAACCCTAGCTTAAGTGGAAAGCTTACAAGCATCAGCCTGTAATGTGGTTTGTAATGTGGTTTTCCTTCCAGGTGGAGTTTGTGGAGTCCCGTGACGACAACCAAATCGAGATCATCAACCTTGACCGCAGCCGGTCGCGCAGCCCGTCGGCATCGCGGCATGGCAAGCGGCGTCGGAGTCGTTCGCGGTCCCGTGACCACCGGCGAGGACGCAAGTCTCGGTCGCGCTCACGGTCCAATTCGCGCACCAAACGCCGCCGTTCGCGCTCCAAGGAGAAGGAGAAAGAGAAGGAGCGCGACAGGGAGCGCGAGAAGGACAAAGAGAAGGACAGGGAGAGAAAGAAAAAGGGACTGCCGCCAATCAAGCTGGAGCATCTTAGTGGTAAGTTTTTGTTGGCATGCGCTCACGAGCGGAAAATGTCTTGTTAATGGCCGGATCACGGATGACAAAGGGAGTGGACAAGGCAGACATTCTCTCTTACATTTGCAATTTACACCGAGACAAAATGTCTTGAGCTCACTCAGCTGTATGCCTTGATCTCAGCTGAAGTTTTTGAAAAGTCGTTCAAAAATTATAAATCCTTCCTTGGAAATTTTCACCGAATACAATACTGAAATTTTGCTTAAAGAGTGTGACAAAGTTCAATTAAATCTAAAAATACCAACAAAAAAAAACAATTTAAAGCACAGAACTGATTGCGCTGAAAACTTTGTCGCTTCTACGTAGAAACCTCTGTAAGGTATCTAGCAAGCTTCATTGACATTGGCAAAGCCATTTGGCATACAGAAAGCAAACACATAGGGAAAAGTCGATAAAATTACCTACGATTTACAGAAATGCAAATTTCAAGAAAATTAGTTTTCAAAGCATTAGCAGGTCTAAGTTCAGAGATTTCGCAGGTTCTTTGAAAGTTTCAGTGATGAGTTTCATTCATTCATGAGTTCAGGCATTTCGCCCACAGAGCGCAAACAAACACAGTAAAAGACATGCTTCATTCTATGGTATATCAAATTGAAGTCTTCTCTCCGCTCTCTACTATCATCCAATGAACACCTCTAAATGGTGGTCCTGGACATAGACTGGTCTAATGTAAGTGCTTGTCTCTATGTGCAGTGTGCAGTACCACACTGTGGGTGGGCCACCTTTCCAAGCTAGTGCACCAGGAGGAGCTGTCCGACACGTTTGGAGAGTACGGAGACATCGTGTCCATCGACCTCATCCCGCCCCGCGGCTGCGCCTTCATCTGCATGAACCGAAGGCAGGACGCCAACCGTGCACTCACCAAGCTCAAGAACTTCAAGCTGCAGGTAAAATCACTTGCTCTCACACCACCAACACCTGGTCCTGGACGTTTGTTTTTGCGCTGCGCGAAATCGCGAAATGTGCCAAAAGTGATGAATAGTGGTTTTCTATCCATACTGAGAATAGTTTCCTGCCACACCTTGCAAACAAAATGCAAATTTTTCCTTTTTTCCTTCTCAAATTAAAACTGAAGCATTGCATCAACATCGCGCTAAAACGGTGGATATGTGAAATTTTTGGGGAAAATTTTACTGAAATGCCTCTAAATGGCCAAAAATTTTGCAGCTTTCAAACAATCTTAAAGTTATATATACACCAAATATGTCGTTAGCAGAGACCGCTTGCATGCAATAACAATGTGGTATAAAATTCTTCAAGCTCCCGGCAAGCTCCTAATCTTAGCACCAGTTTTCAAAAAAAAATTACAAACTGAGAAGCGTTTTACCACTGAAGAAGTTAACAACTTGGTTTACAAAATGTTGGGCAAGTTTTAGTGATATCTTAGCATTCAATTTCAAACCCAGTTTTGTAAAAAAGTTTTTTTTAACAAATGAGGAACACCCGACATTTGAATGCCACCTATTGCATTGGACAATCTTTTCTGCAATTAAGATTCTATTATTATTACCCATTGTGTGGTTACTAACTGTTTTGGGTGTTTGTGTGCAACAGGGCAAGCAAATTACTCTGGCCTGGGCCCCGGGCAAAGGCGTCAAGGGCCGAGACTGGAAGGACTACTGGGAGGTGGAGCTTGGGGTGTCGTACATCCCGTGGAACAAGCTCATCCGGCCCGGGGACATGGACATCGTCGAAGAGGGCGGAGTCATTGACGAGGACACCGTGCCCGAGTTCCTCCGTGGTGAGTAACAACAGGCAGCCAGCGTAACGGCGGTGTTGTTTCAGTCTCGAGCAAGGAAAATATGGCTTTCGTTATATATGATACCAAGCGCTATTCTTCGGATTAAATTGCTTTCGCCGTGGCAATAGCCTATCACATGCATGGAATTAATTTAGTTTCTCAGGACTAATTCTTAACTCGAGAAAAGTGGTAAAAGTTGCTTGCTTGCTTGCTTGCTTGCTTGCTTGCTTGCTTGCTTGCTTGCTTGCTTGCTTGCTTGCTTGCTTGCTTGCT
>QKMV01004559.1:0-10045 GCA_003287335.1 Lednia tumana | reverse complement strand
TTGTATGCATATTTTAGAATTTGATTTACGACATGTAAACTTCGGATCTTCTCGTGGCGAAAATCTAGAAACACACGCGTGACTACGACGACGACGACGACGACGACGACGACGGCAACGTCTTCAAATTTCCCGATAGTGTCGTTGAACGGTTCAGCTGTGACGTCGAAACTCAATAGTTCGATGCAGAGGTCCGTGACAGACAAGGTTATACGCAACGGAAAATGAGCTCTGACCGACGCTAGCCCCTACTCTTTGCCATGTCAAAGAAGGGCCACATGGGGTGGCCACAAGGGCGCATGGAGAGTGATTGGTGACTCCCGAGGGTAGTCTAGGATCCGCTTGCCATGCGGTTGCCACCCGGGTCAAACAAGCTGGGCTTCCAGAGTCCGCAATGTAGGAACATATTTCAGGCATCAAAGGGAATAGGAGATATTTGATGGGACCTTTGGGACGAGCCTGTTTGGGTGATTGGCTAATATTGATTCAAAACAAATAACCATCGACAAAGTGCAGTGTACACACAACAGTTTTGGCACCGGGTTCGGTAACATTGGTCACTCTGCAGGTCACGTCACATGTAAATAGTACAGCCTGCGTTACTCTTTGAACGAACTAATTATTTCCATACTGTCTTCTCGAAAGTTTTCGAATTTGCTGTAGACAAATACTTTTTGGGAGATTTTTATAAATCCGATTATTCTCTGCTGCCATGCCTTTGTCTCCGAACACAAGCAAGCTCTATCTTGGACAGAAAGTTTACGATTTTGTAAAATCTAAGGAAACTTGTTTGAACTTACTTTTTAAGTCAGCGCATCTTCGAGTTTCAATTAATGAAAGACAAAAGCTTTCGCTGGGACTGAGGTTGAATCTCTGCTTTGTTGGGGAATTAAAGCTAAATAATATAATTAGAGCGTTTCGAGCACTGACAAAACCTTTTATGTACGCAGTTAGTTTCAATAGTACCAGTAATACTTACGTGAATCTGTATTGCCAGCTATTGTCAAGCCGCAACGTACATTTCGAGCTAGCAAAGAATAACAGTTGGCTCCCGAAGTGACGATACAATTTTTGACACATGTCTCCGCCAAATTTTTTATTATACTGTTATTAATCCACTAGTATATATGCTCGAATTTTGCAATAAAGTTTCATGCTGATTCCGAATGAGACAATAATAAGTACAAAAGCAGTATTTTACTTCACGTAGTCTGTAATCTTAGTTTTTACCTCACAATATAATTTGTGATTCTATGGAAATTTTGTTCTATTGTATTTGTGTCTGTATACTGGGTTTTCTTTGCTTGGATTTGTTGATGATTGATTATTGGTGTTGAACGCCGAACTGCATTGAAAACTGGCCCTGTGGCACTGGTCTCAGACCAGTTTGTCGGTGACTGCTGGGGTGATAATGAGGATGATGTTGAACCTAACAGAGAAAAGGGGAAATCCAGTGCCGGAAGATAGCTTACTTTTGTCGAAAAATACCAAGGGGGCCACCGCTGAACGTCCCTTCCTAAAAACGGTACAACTCGAACAGCAGAATTTCTCTATGCTAATCCATGCTGACAAGAGGTAGATATCAAGAAAATTGAAGCTGTTGTTCTAGCATCAATCCTCTCCAACCACTCTCCCGAACACAACTGGGTATTCGAATGGACGGGCACCCATTCAACCTGTGACCCAGCGCAATGTTGCTTAGCTTCGGTGTTCAACCGAGAATCTGTTTATTCGTCGTCATCTACAGGGCCACAAACACGGGTATGACACGACCCTGTTAAGGATCACAATCAACAGAGCAAACACCGTACAGCACAAATACCATCAAATAAACTACGACTCTGAAATCCTCAGCTATGGTTCTATGATCTACGATATCTATGATTTTAGTTTTTTGGCGACCCACTCTTATATACCACAGCCCCTAACAAGTGTGTCCAAGCGCGGTGCTGGACGGTGACATTTCATAGTGTTCAGTTTATCGATGGGATGAGTCCGCTGAAGCCTTCGTGACCGACAAATGAGAAGGTATATATTGGCATGATGATGAGCGCAAGTGGCATCTCCAACAGCCAGCAAAGCCAAGCCAGGAAACACTGGCGCTGGCAAATATCGACCCCTTTGCATTGGCGCTTCTTCCCGCCACTAAGCGACAGCGAATTTGTAATGTTAAGTTTTCACCACCTGGCAACGCGCGCTGCCAGAGAGTGGCGCTGCACTCAGTTCACGTGGAAATGCTAAACTACGTATGGCGAGCGAAATGAAATCACTCCGGGCAGAAATGCATGAATGAATACTAAATATCCAGCTACTACTACTAAATATCCAGCAGTGATAATGTGGCAATACCTATTGTGTGTTGCGAGTATGAAGATGCAGTTTATTCCACTCAAAGTTGTGACTCGACATGAAAAGCAAAGCCTGTTTAGCGGATAGCTGTTTTGCACATTGAAAAAAAAGAAGGGTTTGCCACAAACATTTTTTTTAGAGCATCATTAAATGAGGTTTCAAATCTTTGTCGTCAACTCATCGCCAACTTATATTTTGTTTTCGTCATTTGGAACCCGAAAAAGTTGGTCAGAGTCCCAAACGTCGTGAATCGTGATAAATTATTCATGATACATTATATAAGAGAGCGGAGAGTTTCCCTAATTTCCATTGGCCACAAGTAAAATGCATCGTCTTTTTAAGTGACTGTATTTTTTTTAAGAGAGAGCCTGGCACGTCGCCTCCAGTGAAGATTGTTTTCCTTGCTTTTTGCGTGGGTTGTGAGGAAAATTTGTGCCCTTCAATTGTCAAGTTCAGAGAAAAATGTGATAAGGCGAATATTAAGATGGAGAACGTGAGAGATTTTTATTGAGCGACGTTCTTTTGCAGTTTCTGTCTGCTCCATTTAAGACCGATTCTTTTTAAGTGCAGTGAACATAAAAATCAGACCTTTTTTATTCCGTTCGATAAAAGCTTACAGTTCAAAAAAGTTTGGTCTATTGCAACCGATTTTCTATTCTGTCAAATTAATACCCAACAAAATTCTCGTACGAATTCTTGGGTCTCTACTGCTCTCTCCCATAGTTTTTTTTATTAAATTGAAGTATGTAAATTACGCTATTCGTTAAGCTCATAAATATAATAATTAATCGTTATACAATTATGTCGGTGACGACAAAGCTAATCAGTCGCTTAACATCTAACGACCTAATTAAGCTGTGCATTAACAATTTAGCATGCACTTTGATAAAACTAGTACGACAAAGTACTGCACGATAAAAGACGATCCTCGCCGAGTTAATCAACCTAATGTGTTGGTTGATCACGTAACTATTTATCCTAAATCAACCCCCACAAGGCTGTTGTCTCCGTCACCCTCTCCGCCTGACGTTCGGCAATTCTCGGCGCTCCGTTTCACTCGATTAACAATTAACTCAGTGCTAATCCAATCCACACCCGCTGCTCTGCTGGCTGGTGATAAGCCCGGAGCTCGTCCCGAGGTGACAGGAATGGCGCGTCAGGCCGCAGCATCCCTTCCCGCGAAACACTGCATCGGTGGCTCAGCCAATGTTGACTTTGAACCCACTTAGATCGAAGAAAACACCATCCATCAGCGCTGCTATTGTTTGCAATTTCAAATTAATGGGGCTGTGGTTTCTGATTTGATTTCTAAAGGTAGTTGAATTAATGGACTCTGCTTAATTTAGTTCGGACATCGCAAGGTGTGTAGAGGTAGTAAACAAACGAGCTGCAAGATTGGATTTCGTCTCGAGTACCGCGTCAAAGTGGGAAGTCAAAGTTAACTAAACTATCTGCTTCTCATCAAAATAACAGTGATTGTTTGCTTGAATGACATGCTTGCCATTAATACGAATAATGTTGATGTGTGGCTCTGTTGTCTAGCTTGGTTGATGAGTTCTGCGTGTATACGTTTATCAACGCACTTTGTATTCAGGAAGCCTACACCAACGAGAAGTTTTTTCTTTGCAACTATTTAAGCAACAGGTTTTAGATGGCTGAAAATGAACCCCAACTTTTTTAGAGTTAGCTCGAAAACAAAACACAAAAGACTCGCTAACGTTTCACATAAGAAAACGTGATGACCGGATTTCGTTGGAACGCATTTTTATTATTTCCTGGTTCCTTTTATGTTCGGTTTTACGAAATTAGTTCACCTACTCTGAGTTTACCGATAATTTTCCGAAAATTTGCAATGCACTGCATGCAAGTGCATGTTGCCATGGCAACTTATCAGGGCTGTACACGAGGAACACATTTCAATCTACTTTTATTGAGACTTACCCGATTGATCACGTGTGTTTACTTTCGTTGTATCCATAATAAACCCTCGAATAGCTTTTTAACAACACAAACTTCCAGGCTTTACCGATGTCAAGGACAATTATTCGACGCGAACAGACGCCCGTGGCAAGTTTCCCAATCTGCAAACTGACGTCACCGTCGTTGTGATGACGTAGCGCCGCGTAGCTAGAACCCGTGTGATAGGAATGCGTTTGGGGTACTGATGATGCGAGTCTCCCCACCTGCATCCAGTACACGGCACTGGCGGTTATTTGCGGCGTCGGCGTCGCCGACATCGGAAAGTGATCAGGCGCGTCGCGGCGGCGTTGCGGTGTCGGGGAATCCAACGGAGAGGAAGGGAAGCTGGCCAAAGAGAGAAAATGAGAATGGAAGATAAAATGGACGGTTTCTTTGTGACTGTGAGCAGAGATGACTCGAATGTTTGCCTGTCCAGAGGCTTCACTTTTTGAAGTTGATGTATTAATTTCTGAACGCGACGTTGGTTTGTACGTTTTTATTTATTATGACATTAAAAATTTATCGCTTTTGTTTTATTAAGTGAAATGGCGGTACTCTTCACTCATCAAATCACTTTACTAACTCCCTGGCGCTTATAAATGCTGGAAACAGGCGGTGGAAAGTAAAAATAATTTCCATATTTTCTTAAATTATGAACTCCCAACGGAAAAACAAGACATTGGTTAGAAACTTGGAATGGCAGCCGAGGAAAATTGCGAGCTGAAGGATCCGCTCCCGCAATTTTACAGGAATCGTTATCGTGTTTACAGCCATTCGTTGCCATGACGTATTTCTTCAGAAGGTGTCTTGATTTGTTATGACAATTATTCCCGATACAAACTTAGAACGTTCCACCTAAAGAAACCTATAAACAAGAGGTTCCAAAAGTATATTCAATCCGCGCGCACGAAAAGCGCGATCAAACCGTCAATTTTAATCAGAAATTTACTGCTATATGTATGGTCTAGCTCAAAGATTGTAGTATATATTAACCATCCGGGTTAGCTACAGAGTTAGGTACATAATTCAGATTAATTTGGACTCCCATAGCTGCTTTAATTTCCCCGTCTTTTATAATAATGTACCTTAGCAACAATTGCAGACCCCTGATCTAACCTGATCTAACCTATGTTTGCTCTTCGAGACCACTACAAACCACTTTCGTGTCGCCGCATTTCAATTCCTCACTCGCCCCACAAACCCCTACATTTCTATTTTCTGTCCCAAAAGCCCTATAGCACCTCCATCTTCATTCCATACAACTGGACCAAGAGTTCCATTTTATCCCCTCTCGGACTCTATACCCCGTAACTAACTACGCCCCATATCCTTTGCTGTAGGTATAGGGAACTAAAGCCGAACAAACTTTTCCTCTCGGCTCTGATGCGCGCGTTTGGTCGATGCACGAATTCCAAACAATGAACAATGAACGGATACACTTGGAACGATAATTACGGCAAAAGTCAGTTCTGCACTTGCATGAAACTGTACGTGGATACTGTTGTACAGAGTTCATTCATAATTCTATCCATGGGAAAGGTATTGACTGTTTTACGAGAAACCGACAACGCCACGAGCGAGGCTGGAAACTGAATGAGTGTAATTCGGAACCTCACAGTGTAGTTATTACAAGCTATCAGTACAACTGGATTGAATTATTTCACAGGGCGCACTAATTAAAAGCAATTTAAGCGTGCGTTAATAACGTTCCAGATGAGAGGTGAATTGGCTGATTATAAAGCATTGAAATTGTTTCAAAACGGTTGCGTTTTCGAGAGTTTCCATAACAGAGTAACCAAGTGATACATCATTAATGTCGATGTATACAATAAATTGTGTCACGCATTTTATCACGAACCGATTTGCGCTCTGGACCAAACGATAATAGTCAGTGGCCATCAATCAACCACATGAAACATTGCCGGACGTTGTGGATGACGTAGGTACCTACTCGCCTCGGGCCTTCAATTTAACCCTCAGAATTCAGGTGTGCCAGAAGCACACAGTCCGTGGCCGTCCAAATAGCATTTCATTGGTTTGCATTTTAAGTGGATGTGCTGCGTCCCAGATAACCAATTATAACCAATGTTTTGCGTCAGAAAAAAATCAGAAAATGAATTTCGAATTTTTGACATGCACTGCTTTTACACAGTATTCTAACGTGAAAATTTGTCGAGATATATGACTTGTTCTTTTAGCAATTTTGTTACAGCAGACTATACACAAATTATGTGAGTGCCTCTGCCACTTGCTTTCTACAAATGCATCGAACATTCTGTATGTTTATAAAGTAGCACGATATTCTTGAACTGTAATTTTAATTTAAGAAAGTACTACTCAGGCGAACAGATTGATTTTTACGTATTTGTGCTTTATAGTATTGAAGTTTGCCAACTGAAAAGTATTTAGAGCAACAATAAATAGTGGTACGACCACGACTATCCAGTAAATACAGAGGGAAACGTCGTATAACGGTGAGTTTACCATCTCGTATACGAGGTGTTCGTCTTTATCTACATGGAAACACACGGGGTATAAATTCTGCAGCTAGCCAAAGTTGTAAATGTAATGTTCGGTATGTAATACAAGTAGGAAGGATGCAGCCATAAAATATCGTACCTCACCTAGCAGGTTGAGAAAATTACGTTAGCTAACTCAGTCGTGAAAAGCTTTAGACTTTTGCCCATTGACAGTGACCAGGATAATGCTATTTGACGTTGAGGATATGGTATCGGCGTTCAACGTCGGGTAATGCGACTTAGCTTGGAATGTTACGAAATCGCCGCGTACTTTCAACTTTGTAAGTCTAGTACAAATACACATAAACGTCTATGCATACTACTACATCCAGCACGTAGCAGCCATTACATAATAACAACGTTAAGAAAACCTGGTGCGTACGTGGAACGTCAAATTCATTCCTCGCGCAATATTTTACCATCCCACGATCAATCAATAGCAGGGATCCATTAACTTTGATTATCTTTCACGTGACAGCGCCATATAAGAACGTGCCGACACCAACAGCTGAGCCCAGAAGGGATGTTCCTTATTCATGGATGTTTTTTTCATGAATAAGAAGTGTGCATCATCCAAGCATCCAAGTCCATTTATACTTGTTCTTCCAGCCACTATTTTCCCGAAGCTTTGGAAGGAAACTCGACTAGAAAATAATGTGCTGGAAAAGGTAGAGCAGAGTTGCCCTGAATTGATTTATCCCTCCGAATTTAGTTATGCCTTCTCATACACACCTCTTGTTTTCCGAGGAGAAATCGCAAATGTCAATAAGAAACGTAAGAAGAAAAACGTGAAAACAACGGAAAACGAGGGTGCACCCAAACACAACTGAAATCCCTTTTCGTATCTCTTCCGCACGACAAGTCGCTGTACCTATTGACAAACAATTCTTGTGATTTTAGTCCTTCGTTGGAACAAACTGTGTTGCAACCATTGTGAGCTAGTCGTATAGGTGTGTTCAAGAAAGCCGAATCACATTTTTTTGCCAATTTTATTTAAGATTTGTGTTCTTTCCAGCTTCCAAGTGAGTTTCCACGAGGGTGCGACACGTTTACACATGTACACAAAGTGTGTAGGATGTATAGACAAGTACAGTGCGTACTTCGCGCCTACTTCACACGCTCTCTGTCGCCAGGTAGGCGAGAACGTGCACAAGACTACCAAAACACGCAACTCTATAATTAACTACCCTACCGCTACTAATTAGGCACAATGTTAGAAAAACCCAAACAGGGTCAAGTGTGAGCGTAGCCCGTGAAGCAGGAGCTTTAACCTTTGTTATATACTAACCATTATTGTCAAGTATTTGATGTCAGCATGTCAGCATGTCTACTGCTACACTGCACCTACACGCCATTGCATCAACTCTAAAATGCACCAGCCGTCAATTTAACGAGGCTGCACCTATGTTGTCACCACGGGGGACGGGAAGGGGTGGAGGAGGAGGAGGTGGAGGAGGTGAAGGGGTGGAGGGGGAGAGACGACAAAATATTTTATTTAGGCAAATATTCATGCATGCAGATTCAACACAAAATTTATTGAAAATTATTTCCGAAATTGACTTTCCATTTTCGGCTCAAACACGTAAACCTAATAAAAGCATTCTTTCTGCTCCAATGAAAAGTTGCATAGTCAAACAGAGCAGCCAGTTTAGCGATTTCGTCATTTTTTGTAGTTACGTTTCATCGATTAGTGGGAAGTCATTACTATGACTTATACTTATAATTTTAGTACATGCTTCTATAATGCTTTTTAAGTAACAATTGAAACTGGCGTATTTAAAGTCTCGACGATGGTGAAATCAGAGCCCGGCGGAAATTTATTCTCAAATAATTTGGTAAGTAAATTTTACGATTTTTGGGGAAACTGAGACCTCACGTATTAATGTTTGCATGTCAAGTTTTAAAGCCATGGCTGCTTCATCTCCGGCGCGATGCAAAGTTTCTAGGAAGACATACCACATATTTGCATCCTAGTCCCTCCCTAGATGCAAAGTTTGGAACGGTAATCTTATTAAAGATGTCATCGACACGGGTTATTTACCGTATAGGTACAAACAGGAAGGAAAATGTCTTCAAAGAGATGAAGTTACGAGTATCGGTGACTACAGACTGAATTTTCTCGGTTTTCATCCTGATGGATAAAAATTCTGTAGCTCAGTAAGGACAAATTTATTATTAAAAAAAACTTTATGCCATTTCATAAGCTTCATTGTGACCTCTTTGAGAGAGCTTTAAGGATGTAGCAATAAGAAATGCTCGCTCGAAATAAATCTCGGCACGAAGTCGGATTCTGTAGAGCGGCGAGAGCACCACAAAGTCCGTCTCTCCAGATAATCTCCAAGACGTCAGGATTAATCCAAGCGATTGAATATAACAGAATAGTCGCCAGCTGACCTTAAACAAGTTATGCACTCCGTACTCTTCACCAGTCTAATGAGGCAAAGTGGAAAATATGTTTCTCTGTACTATTATCGTTTTAACAGGCACAGGGTATTTTTATGTAGGTATGGTAAAGCTAGGCTTCAGAGAAGGAGAAAAACACTCACTACCCGTGAAGTAGGAAAAGAGCGGAGAAGAATATATGAAAAGTTAAGTGCTTTTCCTCTTCACGAATGGAATCCTAGATAAGGAGGGAGACAGAGATAGTGAATATGGGGATGAAAGGGGTTACGAGGCTAGCACTCGACACAGCAGGATTGTTGGATCAGCGATGACACGCCTTTGTTCCATACTATTAAAGGAAACAACCCCTACCTCACCCTCCCTGGGTACAGTGACACACTATAAAAAAATTAATATTTCAATGTTTCAAACACCTACATACAACAAGTCGTAAGCCTAGATTTGCGATTAGCTTGGCCAGCTCAAAAAAGTAAATATCAAACCCACATTCATTTGTCAGAGAAGTCTCCAAAAAATAAAATAAAGATATTGAAGTGGCCTCTAAAAAAAACGATCAATATGCGATGCGTGTCACGATTTTTAGCGCAGCTCTTTCTATTGTTTGGGTAATCGCGTAGGATTGATCTTAATAGAGCCAACAACTTATCTCAAAACGATTGGTAATGTTAGAACGGGTCAGCACTACATGCTAGAAACAACATCACATCAAGTTAGAATTGGTTCTGCATCAGAGGCGACGCTTGGGGGGGGGGGGGGGGGGGGGGGGGGGGCCCCCCCCCCCCAAGGGGGCCCCCCCCCCCCCCCCCCCCCCCCCC
>QKMV01004558.1:0-10045 GCA_003287335.1 Lednia tumana | reverse complement strand
ACGCGACACACAAGTGCACAGCGTTTTCCTAGCGAGCTCATTCAACGCGACACACAAGTGCACAGCGTTTTTCTAGCAAGCTCTTTGAGCGCGACACACAAGTGCACAGCGTTTTCCTAGCAAACTCATTCAATGCGAAACAAAAGTGCACAGCATTTTCCTAGCGAGCTCATTCAACGCGACACAAAAGTGCATATCATTTTCCTGGATAATTCCCCAGTTGGATTGCATTCTGTTGGTTTCACTGGCGGGTGGATGGCCTACCTTGTCGTCTGCGGCCAGGCTTCGCAGCTTCATGCGCAACTGGAACCGCAGGAAGTTGTTCGTGCCCAGCGGCTGGATTTCCAGCACGCGGCAAAGCGCCGCCAGCTGTTGCCGCGACAACGAGTCCAGCGTGATCTCGTCCTCGAACAGCTTGGAGAACTTCATGATCTCTTCGTTCGTGGCCTCGTGGCCCGAGGTGCGAATCTGCGGGAACGGGAACAATTCCTCGTTAAAACACACGGCGCGATCGGGATTTCGAGGGAATTCGTTGGAAATCAAGAAAACTGTTTTACAAACTGCATAAGGATGTTAAGAAGTAAATAACAAGATTCCCTCATCTTTCTGAAAGTTAAAGGGAATCTTTTGGAGGAATTTAAAGCATTCTTACCCAGTTGGTTTTAAACGGTTTCTAAGAAAACTTGTGCTAAGATTAGGAACTGGACACAAGTCTAAAGAATTTTAAATTCCTCACTCATCAGTAATCTGGCAAAGTTTTTTAAATTTTTTACACAATGAAGTAAAATCACTTGTTTAAGGGCTTTTACTCCAAAATCTAAAAAAAATGCCACTTCTAAATAGTCTGGAGGTAAGAATTTTAGAGACGTAACGAAAAATTTTGCTTCCAAACGAGCCAGAAGAAATATGGTCACACATACCAATTTTCAGGTGCATTGCTCAGTTCGAAATGTCCTGTAGGAAATTCCTGAGCCCCTACGAGTAATTTAGGTCTAAGAAATAATTGGGGATTGATGGCATGTTCGTTCATCTTTCCTACCTTCGCTAAAAATTGGCTCTGTAATAAGTAGTTTGTTTTAAGCCACAGTCAGGTGGTTGCGGAAGGAATGTGTCGTATTTTACGCACATTCCTGTGCTATTCTCGCGTTGATCGAGTCGCCCCGCGCGCTGACCGAAATCTTGTACAAATTGTATATATTCAAAGAATTTCCACAATGAAATTTTTCAGATTCATGTCTTCTGTCTAATTTCAGCACTAGCTTTCAAAAAAAATGTTAGGCCTTTGTTTAAGAAGGGTAGTTTGTTTGTTCGAAGTTTTCAGCAGTTTAACCCATTTACTAACAGTTTTTTTTGAATTTCCACAGTTTGCTGAAACTTCATTTTAGACTACCTTGATGCAGCTAAGCCTACGTGCAAATTTAGTGTAACATGGTCAGGTTTTACCCTGATCCTTTGATGCACTTGCGAGTCGTTGGAAAGTAGGCCCGCGACTCACCTTGACGAAGAACTCGTTGAACTCCCTGGCCGACTCGGAATTGTGTCCCTGGCCAACCACGGCCATGTCGTCGAGCGTCTTCTGCAGGAACTTGGCCATCTCCAGCTTCACCTTGAGCGACTGCTTCATCTTGTCGTCCTTCTCGGTGGCCGTTTGGAATGTGGACGGCAGCATGCCCGGAAAAAGCTTGATCGCCAACGGCAGCAGCAGCTCCATGAACGGAACGATGATGAACACGGAGAACGGAAGCAGCCGGAACAAGTCCGAGACGGTGCGAACGAGCTGTCGGGAAACAGGCACGATGCTAGAATGGTTGGTTGAGGTTATGTAACAAATTTCTCTGGCGATGCACAGGCTATACTGTGAGAGCGCATACTAAGTTATGCCCACAAAATAGGCTCTCTAGCCATACCTTCCTGTGTTAACTGCACTACAGTCTATACAGTGAGAGAGCATACTGTGTTACTTTCACAAAATAGGCTCTCTAGCCATACCTTCCAGTGTTAACGGCACTACAGTTTATACTGTGAGAGAGCATACTGAGTTATGCCCACAAAAAAGGCCCTCTAGCCATACCTTCCTGTGTTAGCTGTCACCATCGTCCCTGGAGGAAAAGTATGCTCTCCTAGTAAATAGAGTACATGACTTAGCCCTGGCACTGCTTTTCTTTTGACAAGCTAGTCTTGTGAGCTATAAGATAACAGAAACAATTTGTGGAATACACCCGTTACCATTAAAAATACTGAAATCACTGGTTGCACAACGAAAAATTAGAATATTTAATAATTAAAACCTTTAATCATTTTTCAGCTGGAAAGCAGATCTCTGTTTTGCATTTAAAAATGTGCGTGTTTTATTAGTTAATTTCCAGTAAAACGTTTTGTTATCAACGAGCATATTCCACAATTTTTTTTCGCTGCTCTTTCATCGAGCCATTTTCAAACTAACATCGTAAGCTCGCAATAACATCTCACGTACGTACCAAAAATCGATGGCCAATAAACAGCAAATGGCCTACAGACACAAGGGTATATAGGTGGATTTTTTGGCAGGTTAATTACATTCATTGGTGATTGACGGAATACGTCAAAATCCTATCCATCTAGAAGAGTCTAACTGCTAGAGAGGAACAACTTTTAACATCTAGGAAACATCCATCTTTCCAAATATTGTGCTCCCCCAATTAGAAAACGATACCACCTACTCACGTAACATCGTCAAATATACTAGCCTATGGTGCCTGCCCGATGGCGGGGAACATTTCGGCTATGCCACAGAATTTAGTTTTAGTAGTGCAATTGGGTCTTAATCTTTGAAGACTTTGCCATGAAATTTGGACTTTGATTTCTTTGGCTTGGCTTGGGCATGAAATTGGGTTCGGATTCAACACTTCTTTTGGAATTTTGTTTCAATATGCTTTTACCTTCTATATGCTTTTGGATTTCTACCAAAAAAATCCGAAAAAGGGCGTAATTTTGATTGCAATGGGTAAACATCTCCTTTTATCACAGCGTAAAATTTCTGATAAGGATAACATATTCGGAAAATCTAAGAATATGGCAAAAAATGGCAAAAAAATTAATTCGAGCAAAAAAAAACACCCAATAGGACCGGGCGCCGCTTTGAAGCGCTCCCTAAAATGCTACGCTCAAAGCGCCAGATTTTCTGCCTTGTGGATAAAAGGCCCATACAAACAAATGCCAGTAGGCTGGTGGATTACAATTACTTTTACTTGAATGTACCAAAATCTGCATTAAAGAAATCCAGAATACGTTACCAATCGGTGCTCCCTCCTAGTAAGCGCCTTCCCCTTGAGGATCTGCCATATTAGCTTGGCGGAGACGTTGATGTCGATAAAGAGCAGCCGGAAGCCATGGTAGTAGTGCGTGAGCTCATGCACTACTTTCTGTCGTAAGGTCATCTTTACAGGCGGTGCCTTCTCCACTTGGGTTGCCCCTTTCTCTGACTCTTTGTTCTTCAGCGCCTGTACCGTCTCCTCCACTTTTGAAGATGGTTTCAGGGGCTCTTTATCGAAACGAGTCCAACTCCCGTGGAACTGTCGTATAACCACGTGGCTCGGTAGACTACCAGCAGGAATCGAAGCCCATTTCTGGTCGTAGGCAACAAGCTGCCGAAAACTCACTGGCAGAATCAGCACCCTTGGCGTTGGATGTGAGTAACTGTGATACTGATATCCTCCACTGCTTGTGGTCTTTACAAAATTTGTGAACAGCCGAGTCATTTGTACCGGGCATGGTGGGCTTATATTTCTTGATATTGGATGGTGTAGCAGGCCATAGTTTTTGGTATGTTTCTTGCAAATGGAATTCCATGTTTGACATCCACAGCTGACTAAAGAAAACAAAAAGTTAGGTTAGCACCTAGAAAATGGGTGGCATGATATGAGCATGACACAAAAAAGCTGCATGATCAGGGCCAGTGACTAGAGTATTTATAACACAAGAAGCATGCCAAATTCAATACATCGTCAGCTGTTTGTCATTTGGGTGCTACTTAAAAGGGTGAGCTAAATATGTACTATTATAAAATCATCTTGACTGATGATGAATAAGATTTTTGAACACATACGAAGCAAAGTATTCAAGCGTGACATGCGAATGGTTTCGATATACCGGAAATTATAGCACATTATACCTTTCGTTTTGACAGCAATCAGTTTTTGAGTACTTAGAAATGAATGCATTTTACACAACACTGGTCCTGTCCGGCGAGAACCTAGCGGCCATTCCTGTGCAAGTGATGGCAACTGGCAAGATCAAGGCCGATCAGTCATACACCCAAGAATGGAAAGCTCCAAGTTAGCAAGGCGGTGAAGATGGCGTGCCCTAGCACTGTACTAGTCAAAACGTATGTCGTTTTCATTGTAATTTCATGCCACATTTCTTAGAACCAGTGTTTCACAAACTCAGGTTGGATGTTTTATTTTTTGGGACAAACATTACTGAGCACGTGGAAATGATGCAAGTCATACTTATAAGTCAGAATCAGAAGCACACTTGATTGTTGTTTTCATGTAATATTTTTATTGATCAAAATAATCCATTAAAATCTCCCACTTTTCCTTGTTCACATTCCAGGTAACATGTCACGTGGTCGAATTCTGAGAGAAGGCCGAGGGCCTATGACGTCCATCAATGACGTCGATGGGAATTTATATAATGAAAACAAACCTGTTTCCCTCTCCACACGATGACTGTTTTCAACTTATTTTAGCCTCAAATATTTATTTTCTATGTTCCCTTAAAAGCGGCCACGGTTAGTTTCAAAAAAGAAAATTAAAAGTTCGCTCGACCATACTCGTGCTGTTGACATCAGGTCGCTCATCTTATCAATGTCGTTAGTTTTTTAGTTTGTATATTGGCTGGTTGTAAACAGTTTCTAATGTAGTAGTTTCCTGTAGAGGTGGGCTGACGGATCAAAACAAACCTCTCGATTGGCCGAGCAAGTGAATACCACTTCGCGATTGGCCAACGCGACGTCGATTGATCCGAGCTCATGTGACCTTTGAGTCAGAGTAGTCTACAGGCAGTGTGTGAGAGCGAGTGTTGTGTAAAATAGGCTAACACTGCATATTTTACCATTGCGCTAGCGATAAACGGCAACGAGCATTGTTTATCTCTAAAGAACATCCAATATCATCGAATCACAATAAGTTTCGCCTTATTCGTCAAGCAAGTTGTGTTCGCTGGATTAATTTCAATTCTTGAAAGTCATGGTCGTGGTCTATAGTGCTGCGACTATAGTGTGACTTCTAACGCGGGAAACTGGACTAAATAATCCACAGCAGTACTAGCCTAGGTAAGTTGGTGCAATTCGTGACCCGCGTATTCGTTGTCAGCATATGTGTTCAGCTGATTGCACAGTTAGTGTTGCCACCATTATCCGATCTGTCCTCGTGGGGGGATTTAAAGATTAAATACTATTGTGCCGTGTTATTGAGTGTGCCCAAACCCAAGGTCCCCGTGGTTTGTTTATCTTTGTGTGTTCATGCTGTTGCGCAATCACAACAAAGCGAGGTGCTGAGCGGAGAGCGAGACCGAAACACATTCAAGTAGCGGCCACGACGAGAGAATTGAACGACTTCATGCAAGTGACTCATACGATTCAGATCTGAGTGTCTTCCTCTGTTTGCGTGGACTTGTCCGCTGGCAGACAGACAGGACAAATTGATTTGTTAGAGCCAAGGTCTTTGCAAGGCCTAGTCTCTTGAATTCCGAACTACCGTATAGGCTGCAGATTTCAGACCAGTTGAGACAGTCGTAAATATCTGAGTAGTAATTAATTCGCTTTTAGGACACCAGTCAGACTTTCGCGCTTTCACATCAGCTTCCTAGCTTTATGCTCGATCATTTCTACGGCAATGCTGACCACTCGCAATGTTGTGCAACACAAAAATTAACCTAATTTAACCAATTTGGTTCCTTACATTAGGCTCTTCTATAGTAGAAGTTTGCCAGATGAGATTTATAAATAGATGACAACGGCAAAACAGCTGTTGTCACGCTAAGAGAGGTTGTGTTCTGATTTTCAATTAATTTACACATTTCCAAGTTTTCTCACTCCACGCGTTTACAAAAACATCGGTTTATCAGGTTGTCAACAAGGATGATGCAATATGTTGTTGCATGGTCTAACCAAACTAATAGGCTCAGTACTCAGAATAGGCCTTTAATGATAGCAGCTAGTAATAATTTATTGTTACTATGAAAGTCAAAAGAATACCAAACTGGACTGGAATCTGACGAACAGGCATCTTTTTCGGAAGTCATTAATTTACAGTATTTTCTGCTAAATTGGTTTAATATTAAATGGGTAACGATGCAAAACATTAAAAATATTAGTACCTGGAAAACTGAAAAAACAGTTTAACAGCGCAAGGTACACTAATAGTTGTGACAGTATGGAGATGAACGGATTGACAAGGATTCAATGAACGGATTCATTTTCCAAGTTTTCCTATGCCTGATCTTTTATAGTTGATAATTTTAGTATCTTTCAAACCTCCACTTTGTGTGCTTACAGCATACTAGTCCCATAGATAACATAAGAATTTCTTATGGTATCCTGGTACTTTATCCTGGTAAAGATAATACACAAATTAACAAGTTTTCCAGTCAAGATTGTTTCATGTTTTTCTTAGTCTTCAAATTAATATTCCGTATTATTGCAAAAAAAAGGCTGCATATACCAACCGAGCGGCAAATTTGTTGATTCTGGGTTTATCAGTCTACTAGCATGGCCTTACTTTGCAACATAACTATTGAATGTAGATTGGCCCAGTCGTAGTTTGCAACGACACATGGCAGTGACCACGTGTCAATCTCATGACCACTTAACCCCTACTTGAAATTACAAGACATAGATTGTGTAGAACTGAGATAAGAATCAATCATTAAACACTCTAAAAACTTAAACTCCTGCTATGGACTATGCTGCTGTCGTAAGTACACACTCATTTGACAGATTCATGAATATTGACAGCTTGCAAGGAGGGTATCGAATTCTTGAAGCTATAGTTCTTGAAATTTTCACGGTTTTCCACAGTTTTGCTCCGATTTATGTAATTTTCTTTTCGGCGCTTAGATGGAGTTTGCTCCATCATCTTCAGGATTGAAGTTAAAACAAAATTGTTTTCTTTTTTCTCTACTTGTTCTGGTGGACAATGACCAGAGTTTTTGACAAAAATGCCAAATTTTCTTCATCAACTCTGGTGGTCATTGCTATCTTTAGTTTACTGTTTCTTTAATAATACTTCATCATACTAAACTAAAGCTGTGGTTACACGGTTCAATTTTACGTTTAATTCCGTTCAATGAATCTTGACTTCAATGTATTGAACGCAAACTTGACTGCACTTGAAGAGAGTGGGTTACACGGTTCAATCTTAGCCAGAGCCTTCTGGAATTGCTAATCCCGCCTTCTTCAGTTGTTGTGCAAAGAAGGCAGAGTCGTCTGACAGCATCAAATACTGCTCTCTGATCGATTGTTCTCAAAAACTTGAGCGCTAACTTGAATAGAATTAGAATATTACCTAAACGAAATGACTTGAGCTCAATCTTGGGTTCAAGTCTTTCATTCAACGAATCTTGTTCAAGTTATTGATTTACACGAGTCAAGGAAGCGTGAGTTGCATGAATTGAACGAAACTTTGAACCGTGTAACCATAACTTAAGTATAGTAGGTACTATAAGTACGTACTATAATACTATATTGCTTATTAGTACTAGTATAAATAGTACTATAATATATAATACTAAAATACTATAATTGAGGCGCTGGGTGAAAAAAGGGCGTAACTCGAGTTAGGCCCTTTTTTCAGAGATTGGCTTTTACTATTCAGAAGGACGTAATACATGCGATGAGCTGAATTGTTACTTCCTGCATGTGTACTTTTGTGAGCTGTATTCAGGAAAAAATCGAGACAAATTACATTAAATTGTGGCCACGTTTCATTTGTTTCTCCCATTTATCTCAAAACTACATTTTTCAAATTACGCCCTTCTTCCACCCATTTCCTTGATTCTTGGTTCAATGGCCTGAGCCAGGTGCAAAAATGAAAAGCCTAAATCAGATGAAGCAAATCGTGGAATAGCTGCGTTGTTATTGGCTAAACTGGTCACGTGTTCGATGATTGGCCGAGGGCAGGGATTGCAATCCGTGGAATAGAACCGGCGTCTATACGACGGACGGGCTCCCAGTCCCAATCCGAGGCCATACACACGACGGACTGGCAATCCACGGATCCAATCTTCGAGCTGGGAGTCCGTCGTGTGTACGGGCTATTAGGGATCCAATCTTCGAGCTGGGAGTCCGTCGTGTGTACGGGCTATTAGGGATCCAATCTTTGAGCTGGTAGTCCGTCGTGTGTACGGGCTATGAGTCGGGTCCAGCTTCGATCGACGTGAACTTGACGTCGGATTGTTCTTCGCCCCGGCAGTGGAGCACCGCTCTGGCCACGCACGCGTGGACGATGGTCGAGCCATCGTGCACAGACCTCTTCCTCGACCCCGAGGCGCTCATCAAGACGGAGCCGCTGTGCATGGAAACAACGGCGAGCGTGCCGATACCTCCGCGACGCGGGATCGACTTCCGGGACCTCGGCATCGAGCTAGAGGCGTCGAGTCAGCCGTACGACCCCGCCGCCGCCATGTGGGGCCTCGGCGACGCGTTCCGCATGGACGACGACGACATATTTCAGGTTAGTGCTGGCCGCGACAGCTGGCGAGAAGAATCAGTCCTCCAGGCCGATTATGTTACTTTATTTTCGGCGTTGTCGGCTTAAATCGATGAGAATTGTTGATATCTATGGACATATCACTAACAAGCGAGTACGTAACAATTAACGTTGTCTTTCTCGAAGTTGGCGTTGTCGGCTTCAATCGATAAGAATTGTCGATATCGATGGATATCGATGGATATCAATATCGGTTGAGTACGTAACAGCTCCCGTTCTCTTTCTCGAGTTGGCGTTGTCAATCCGAATAAACCAGCCGTAAGCGGTTGTCGATCTGTCAAATGAGACAATGGCGTTGTTCGCTATCCAAGCTGAGCTGCTTTAATGGAATTAGTACGCATCGAGAATCGAAATAAAGTGATAGAGAATCGCAATTGAATGAGAATTATAAATAAAATTACACTTTATAGTTTATATTCACCTTTTATCCATATCAAAAAAATCCAACAAAACAAACAATCATTTCATTGCATTGGTTTAAACGTAGACACAGCCCACTTTATCCCTATAAAGGGGGCTGTGAGCGAGGCCGTATTGACAGCTAAGAGATCTCGATCAAGCTGGAGACGGCATCGTGAGCTGTCAGAATGGTTAGAGATACGTACTCGCCGGTATCGACTTGGTCCTTACGGCTTTCGATCTCGGCCGACAAAGTTAAGCTATCGACCAAAGTTACATAATCGCCCTGCTGGCAGGCAGCTGCGGAAACACAGCGGTTAGCGCTCAGGCTTCCATCCAGCGAACGAGGCGACCACTCGAATTAAGTTCTTACGACTCGTGTCTTCTGCCTAATCTCAGCACTAGAAGAATCAGTCCTAGCCCGGCTTTGTATCGGACACACATTGTTGGCTCACTCGTTTCTCTTGACACCTGATAAAATCCCACCACGATGTGAGTAGTGCGATGAGGCACTAACTGTCCACCACGTCCTTGTCAGTTGCTCAAAATATTCAGCCCTGAGACGCCACCGTTCCATAGGAACCTCTATTACGTAAAGCCTCTCGGATGACGCACGTCTGATTGACAAATTGTTCATTTTTCTGACAGTAGCCTGTTTATCAATAAAATACAGGTAGTGCAAAAATATTTTCTTCTATATCATCTGCATTTTGCATTTTCCGCATGGAGGATGACGCCATTTTCCAGGTTAGTGCCGGATCTGGAGATTGTTTTCGGTACGACAAACGGCTATATGTGCAAGAAAGACTGTTAGTTAAATGGGTTAAACTGCTGAAAACTTCTAACAAACAAACTGCCAACGTTTCGCTAACTTTGCTGAAAGCTTCTTCTGGGCA
>QKMV01004556.1:0-10049 GCA_003287335.1 Lednia tumana | reverse complement strand
GAGTATTTTTAGCAAAAAATTGGCAGTTTGTTTGTTAGAAGTTCTCAGCAGTTAAACCTATTTACTAACAGTTTATTATGAAGATTTAGGAACCTTACAATTTTTTAGACTCATGTCTGTCTCCTAATCTTAGCACTAGTTTTCAAAAAAAACTGTTGAAATCTGGGTACAAAAAGGAGTTTCACCGCTGTAGCAGTAAGGAATATACCTTACGAAACGGAATGCTTGTGCAGATTTCTAAGCATTTTATTTTTACCCAATTTTTAACTTTTTTTTTTAAGGATACTGAAGTTTGAAGTGTGGAAGCCATGTGACAGCTATTTTTTAGAGATCAATTTGATCCGTCATACAATTTGCATGTCAAAGTGTAATAGAGCAGTAAATACCTCAAAAATAATTTAAAAGTTTAGCCTACAAGTTGCCAAAAGTACTCGCTTTGCAACGCGTGGATCACGGGGTTTCCGCTAGGTTTCCTACAGGGCTTCCTTGAGCAAGGTAGGTATGGTATCCTTTTCATAGCGCTGTTTTTAACCTACTATAGTCTATTCACAATTACTTTTCCAGCACTCTTGAAGATTGAAATCATTATTTATTCAATTAGATATTTAAATAACTTAAACGTTATTAAATGGTTGCAAAATGACAAAATCAACATTCGTAAGTTATCAACTTATCTTTAGAACCTACTTCATATCTTTGATTTTGTGCATGACAGCCGATAGACCCTTGGCGAGGGTGGCAAAGTAACAAGAAATAGCCTGTAGAGACAAAGAAAAGGAACTGCGGCCATACCTTCTTGAACGGTAGCCCCAGCAACGCTTTCGGCACGTCATAGTTCTCGTACGGCCCCACAAACTGTTTCGCCTCGGCCCGGTGCGGCTGGTTGCACGAGCAGACCACGTGATGTGGCGCCACCGCCGCCATCGCGACGACAGGCGTCGGCAAAGGCATCGGGGGCTTCTTGGCTTTCTTCTTCATCGGCGAGTCTACCGCCGAAACCAGCCCCGACTTCGGCGGCCTCGACGGTGCGACGAACGACGCCAGACTCTGCGGCGTCTGCGCCTTCGGGCTCTTCGGCGGTATGTTTGGCGGATGGGAGTCCACCCGACACGCGTCCAAAAACCGCGGCACCGAATACTCGGAGTTCCCCGAGCTCCCAGCGCTCCCGTGCGAAGACAACGAGACTCGATCGCAGCTGCTGCCCGCGTTGCTCCGCGCGTGGTGGCACGATGGCGTCGGCGTCGGCGCCATGGGCTCCATGGTCCATGCGGGACTGAACGGCGTGCTCGGGGTGGCGGCGTGGGTGGCGGTGGACGAGCGCGACATGGAAGGCGCGCCCAGTTTGCTGATGCAGCTGGCGCAACGCTCGAGTGCGGTGAGCCCGCGACGTTCGAACGGCGCCGCGTCGTGGGGCCAGTGAGAGTCGTTGGGGTGGTAGTGCTCTTGGAGTTCGCTCACGGAGACTGTGTCGCCGCAGCCGTAGTTCGAGTCGAGTTCGGAGTTGCCGTGGTGGCCGGTGGTAGAGTCGGAGGACGGCCAGAAGGGGGAGCTGCGGCCGCGGTGCATTCTGCAGAGAGAAGACGATACAATAAAAATTCTCAAGACTCATGTCTAGCTCTTGATTTTAGAACTAGTTTTCAAAAAAACTGATTACAAACTGGGTAAGAATGCTAAGATGTCGCGAAAAATTCCGGGTTTTCGGAAATTGTAGGGGTTCTTGACTTCTACTAACAGTAGCTGTGCTAACGCCAGGATGGTGTTCCTGAGAACGGTTGTTTTGCCTTCGGTTGGTCATGAGGTTTCGTGATTAATGTTTAACAGGAATGAGAGTTACGATTAAGGTGTTGTCGTTTGCAACTGTGTCATAGTGCCGGAGTGATTAATCGCAATGTTCAAGTAATGAAATTATCTCATTTCTTAATCACTACTCCTTTTCATCGCAAGTGACGACCAATCAGAAACAAGAAGGTATTCACAGCTGCTTAATAAATAAGTTATTGATTATCTTACGCAAGTCGTATGTAAACATCTGTTAAAAGCAACGAGCTATCCACCCTAAAACTGTAACCAGTAAACACTAAACCTTCTGACCAATTGTGAATCGGGCTTTACCTGCACGGGCAGAGAAGGTCGTCTGAGCTTTGGTGCCTGGACGAGCCGTCATGCGCGTCGCTGGTGCAAACACAGAATGCGCCATCGTCGCTGCACATTGACCGGTTCATGGGATCGCCGCACACAGACCGGTTTTGTCCGTCCTTGTACGCCTGCGCGGAGATGAACGCGTCGGCGCAGCTCAGGTCCGAGATGCGCGCGTCTGCTCGCGAGTGGAGCTGCTTGCGCGGACTGTCCATCGCTGGAATTTAGTGAGAACAACAGCCGTCAACAAAACTGATTACAAGCTGGCTATACACTAGGCTGGGAATCCAAGCTGACTTAAGCTACGTAAGGAGTAAGCAATTGAGGGGGCTGAGGATGGCTGGCATGTTTGAAAAGGTTTGCCCGCCCTGATAGTAGCTGACTCTTTTTTATCCTAAAAATTGAACTAAAATTAGTAAAAAAAGTCAGTACAGGGAGCAATACATAGAGGTACCTGACATAACTTCGTGTCTAAATGTTTGGATTTACTTGGAGTTACGAATTCTGAATAGTTCTTCATTTAAGAAATATTTGGGTAAAACAGCATAACTGCAACAGCACTGCATCAGCTGTCTTAATGATCATGGAGTCATATTCATCTTGAACATATATAATGCAATCGTTTTAATATGATCTTAAACTAATCATCTACAGTCTACAAAGTGAGAGATCATACAGCTTTACACCCACTTAATAGGCTCTTGCCATACCTCCCTGCGTTAATTGCCACCATCGTCTCAGGCGGAAAAGTATGCTCTCCCAGTGAATACAGTGTACGGTCTATACAACGAGAGATCATTCTGCGTTTCACCTACAAAACAGGCTCTCTAGCCATACCTTCCTGTGTTAATTGCCACCGTCGCACCTGGCGTAAATGTATGCATACATTTACGCCAGTAAACAGAGTGTACCCCTATTACAATTTTAAGACACATGTCTCCTGCCTAATTTCAGCACTAGTTTTCAAAAAAACTTTTAGCAGTTTAACCCATTTACTAACAGTTTTCTTGAGAGTGTACCCCACAAGTGTTCACTAACCGGAAGACTTCCTCGCTACGGGCCGCCGCCTGGTGGCCAGTTTGCCAAGCGCCGCCATCTTGAAGGTCTGCGTGATCTCCTCGCCCTGGTCGGAGACGCACACGTGCAGTCCTTCGCCCTTCCCACAACGCGATCCGCCCTCGAAGCAGAACATGCCCTCGACGATGCCATAGCGCCGCAGCAGCGCGATCTCCCAGAAGCCCATCATACGGGGCGGCACGCCGGAAGTCAGCGAGAACCGGTGGTCTTGCACGTGGAGGCGGGCCGGCCCGGTCGCGATCTTCGACTTGGACGGCACGTTCTTGATCTGGATCAGGAACTGTTGGTCTGGAGGGACAGAGCGGATGATGTTTAGGTTAGTTTTTTAGTCATTGACAAGTTTTGACAGTTTTGAAGAGAAATTTATCTTTATGAGTGGTATATGTCTCGCTAAGAATTGCACCACGAGGCTGTGACTTGCAATGATTACAAATTTATAGCCTCTAGTTTTAACGTAAATAATATTAATATCAAATTCTAAAGACTCATGTCTTTTGCCTAATTTCAGCACTAGTTTTCAAAAAACCGTTATTAAATGAGTTTAACTGCTGAGAACTTCTAACAAACAAACTGCCATCATCAACTGCCATCAAACTCCTTGTCCTTGACTCATTGGCAGTCTGTTTGCTAGAAATACTCAGCAGTTAAACCCATTTAATAACAGTTTTTGAATATTAATATCACTTCACAGGCTTCGACAGTTTTCAGAGATCACTGTGATCGGGTCTGCTTAGCTCAGATGACCAGAGCAACGGTAAAGGAAACCGGAGGTTTGGGGTTCGATTCCTCGAGTAGACAGACAGTTTTGAAGCGACAAAACTAGCCGCGCAAATAGCTGAAAGTTCGTATGCTTTGTCACCAGTGGTGCTGGGTGGCTGTTCTCGAAAGATTCTCGTTGACGGAAATTCTCTTTTTTCTTGTCAAATCAAATGGAAAACGAGCATTCCCGTCCACGAAAATCTTTCGAGACCGGAACACCCTGGTTCGGGTTCCGGTAACCGAACATATAGCGCGACAGCAACGGTTCCGGCACCAGTCTCTGGTCGTGAGGATGTGGTGATGGTATTCGCTCACCTTCGCCCAGGTTGTTGGAGATCTTGACCTGCCACTGGATGAGTCGCTCCCTGGTGTCAAACGCGAGAATCACCGTCACGTCCTGGCAGATGATGGCGATCGTGTTGGACTCCTTGTCCAGCGTGAAGCCTGCAACCAGGGGCAACCGTCCATAACGTGGCACGTGGGTGGCGGTGGGAAATGTTGCGTTAAGGTCAAATATTCGATCACAGCTAGCCTTCGGGATAAGCATCTCGACAATAGACCTATTCCAGCCAAGAAAATAATACTAGATACACCTACTAAGAAAAGTCCCTTGGGTTGTGATTGCCCTATCCTGCCCGGGTTAAATGCCAAAGCCAATGTGACACAAATTTGGGTATTTGATACAAGTTGGCTTTGGAATTTAACCCAGGGAGGATAGGGCAATCACAACCCAAGTGGCTTTACTTAGTAGGTGTATCTAGTATTATTTTCTTGGCTGGAATAGGTCTATTTACAATCTGAAACGTACGCAGCAAAGGAATGCCTCGCAACGTTATGAATATTGATGTTGGTTGATACGAAAGCATCATGCTTTCCTCCCTACCATGAAATCTTAGAATTACCACAACACACTTCATCCACGTAAACAGAAACCGAAGAGAGTATTTTGACATGGAATTGCCAACCTTGAATGCACTGCTTAACTTTGTAACCACGAAAGATTGATATTTATAGCCGATATACAAATTTTGCCCGTACACAAGCGCTCACGTGAAAATCAATGGACAATGTTGGCTAAATGTTGACAAGTACGTTAAAGTTAGTTGTTTTAATTCACTTAAAGTTAACGGTAATATGCTACGTAGCATAGAAACGATAAAATCCGCCTCCGATTAGCACGTTCCTTAACCTCCAACTCTCTCGGTTATTATAAAAGGCTATCTTCAACGGGTGCAACGGGACCAGCAAGGGTATACAAAAATGTGTCTGCGCGTTATATTATTACACGGGTAATAAGTTACACATATCTGTACTCTTTTCGAAAACTCTATTAATTGTTCCGAGAGTAAACTGCGACAATTAGGTGGGAAGAATGATGCCAAACATGGTACCAACTATACCATACCTGATTCAACCCCCAGGAAGTGTTGGAGGGAAAGCGATGCTTTGGTCTGTCCTTGACGATATCGGTCTTTGCTGTCACGATACAGCTGGAGGTGCAGGCAGTCTGTAACACAAAATAGGAAACAAGTCGTTAGAAATATTACTTCGTCAACGCAACGTTTTTTTACTGCACAAGTTCAATCGGAGCTGAAAGCGAAGTCTCACAGATATTTTATTTGAACTTTTGAGCGAATCGTGGCTTCAACACCAATTGGCAGCAACCAATCACAAACAGGGAAAATCGATGTACTATTCCCAGGATTTCTATTACAAAAAAAACCAGAAACTCTGGCTCTCAGGGTGGAAATAGAAAATGAGGTAAAGAATCCATCAGAGTTTTACTTCCCTTGCTACAAACTATCAACTGCTCGAGTGTAAAATTAGAAAGATTCATCAGTAGACTTTGGAGCTCTTAGAGTTCGAACGGTATTAATTATTGACTACTACATTATATTATTCTAGACTATATCTCAGTCTATCAACCAATCTAAACAGTTAGCTCCTTCGCAGTTTAAAAATAAAACCAATCCACAAGCTGAGTTTGATTGCTAAGAAATCCGCCAAAAATCTCCCGACAAAGCCAGTTTATGTGGAACCCCAGTTTGTAAATCATTTTATTTTTGACCATTGGTCACTCAATTTGTCGAAACTACTCACACTGGGCGATGCCCCAGTGCCAGCCTCATCAACAAACTCCTCCAGACTCCAGATCCTCCAGCCTCCAGGGTCTGTAATTTACCACCAGCGTACTCGAACGCCAGCAGCGAAACTGAAACGCCGCCCGCGAATCGTTTGCGATCTGAATGCCACGTGATTACGACGTAATTACGCCGTCGCGTCTCGCGACGCCCGGAAACTGCGCGTTAACGACGCTAACGGTGCTAACGGCGCTAACGGCTTGATAAGACGCTCCCGAGGGAGGCAGGCGTCGCGACGCCAAGCTTCGTCCGGTACACTCCACTGCAGATTATACTTATTCGTCGCGGGAGGACTTCACATTTTTCCCTGACGCGGTCATGGAGGAGCGGCGCCAAGGCGATGACGTGTTGGCCATTTCACGGCGCGTGGGCAAGGAGATGTGTCTGTAGGAGGCTGTCAAGAACGGAACTGAGGAATAGCTAATACCAGAAGATTACAAGGGTTAAACTTTTAAAGCCAAATACACGGCTAGTTATAATTTTAATATTCTTAAAAATACCAGAAGATGTTTTTTGGTCAGTTTCACCAGTGAAAAAAGGCTATTATACATGGTTTTAGCACTTTATTAACTCGGAATTTATGCGGGAGCTAAGTAAAATGTCATAACATCAGAACAATCAAAGGCAGGGAAATCGAATTGTTTCGCAGAGTTATCTTTCCAGAGTTGATAAAAAGGCAACCCCGAGTAAAGCCAGTTCGCCGGAATGCGATTCACGATACGTCGCGTGGAAGATTGGTAGATTTCAGCCACTCAGAACACACGTTTCGGTTATATTTGTATTTTATGTTTATGTCGAGTTTTTCCTCTTGATAAGACGTGCATACTCATTTGTAATATAAATACCCAAAACATATTTTTTTATGCAATTTGTATAGGCTTGTTAATGTGTTGGAGTTTTCTTTTTGACTTTCGAATGTCTCTGGCAATAATGTGTCATTGTTTCGTCTGCTTGTGGGATATCGCGAAACTTGAACTGAGTTAAGCGACTGAATGCTAGCTGCTAAATAGTGGGGCTAGAAATCTGCCAATATTCCACACGACACACATTTTGTAAATACGCCACCGGCGTCGATGACAATGCATTATTTTTTGAGAAATCTATAAATGGTTCACCTACACATAGAAGTTCTATAGTAGGGTGATGCTTGGAGGTTCTTAGAATAGACGACTTGCAATAAGGCTTAATCCAGAGTCAATAAGGCTAAAGAAGATCGTATCCCCATAAGAAATGCATTGCGAAATAAATTGTAATGGTTTTTAAAAAAGCTGTTAATAACTGGGTTAAACTATAGTGCTGAAATTAGCCAGGAGACATGAGTCTTAAAAAATTAATAATTGTAATGGTCTCTAGAACGGCATATTGCAAGTGGTCTATTGAACTTGAAACACGAGAAGTTGTTGTATTGCTAAAAGTGTTATTTCCTATGATATTTCGGAGAATTGGCACCCGGGTCTCCTGGATCTTCTGAAGAGCAATTGTCAGTTATTGCACTATTGATAATGACTAATGAGAATATATTGCGTTGAAGCGTAATTGTTTTAATTATGTCTAGTATGTGTGAGGTTACGTACTCATCACACATTCGGACAGGAAGCAGACGGGTATTTAGTGAGCAGGCTCATTTAATGCCAAGTTCATTGCGCGGTATGCACAATTTAGCTTTTACGCGATTGGTTGATTAATCAAACAGTGCAGCGGATATAATTGTCGAGGTTCGATATGAGTGACGAGGTTAGGTACGAAATGAATTCATCATGACTTGCTGCCCGACACAACGATAAACAAAAGTCACGGCAGTCGGAAATTGACAATTCATGTGTTCATGTCAGCATATCTATGCTTCGTGTCAGGGAAAGATGAGCTTTCCGTAAACAATTTAGCACCAATACAGAGTGCACGGTTTTGAACCGAGTGTACCGGTGCGTATTTAGTGCGTTAACATTTCCCGGCGAGCTGATAACGCATCTAGATTCTGGATCCACAATCGAGCAGAGGGAATTTGGGGGGGGGGGGGTTCAGGAGGAAGCGATGGAATTAATTCAATTAGTTAACTTGTAAACTTTTTCTGAGTTATGCTGATATTTTCCCGAAGAAATAAAGCTCGCAAATTTAAAACGAGAAGGGTTGAGTGGGGAGGGAGGGGATGGAAATATAAGAAAGGCCATTTCTCAAGAGTAGATAGATAGTAAAAGTTGAGATCTCATGGGCAGCAGATAAGCAGTGTGCCAGGAAATAAGATTTTCGTGAAATGCTTAATTTATACATCAGAATTTAAAACATTAATACAGCCTACTTATTTTTGAGTGCTTATTTTCATTTGAAAGAGTGAGCAGAGGAGGCTGGGAGAGATTTCCAGGGCTCATCTGTGTTTTTTTAATTACAAATCGCTTCCCTGCAAGACTCGAGAGAAATAGCGCCATATTTTTCTGTGTTCTTCGCTAAGTGTTGCCTGACGTGAACCATCCCCTCAGAGGGGTTGTTTTTTCTTTTGCTTTAAACAGGATCCCAGATTTCGTTTGGAATCTACGGTATCCATTTATTGCCGCAGTCTGCGGTGACAGTACAAAGTGTACTGTTTATTATTTCCACTAACTTAGAGGCGATACTTACGGGCCAAATGTACCGTAATTCTGCAAAAACCGTTGAGGCCTAAATGTTTACAAATTCCTACTCAATCGTTCAAGATGACCTATGTTGGTAAGCAAGTGAGCTGTTGATAAAACTTAGTAAATTAGTACATCGCCAACGTTTTGTTCAATATTTTGTCCAGTAGAAAATAAATGTTCTCTCAACATGCTAATTTATGATGATTTTTGCTACACTTGGACGATACATGGTAGACGAAGGAAAACAAATTTGAAAAAATGGCTTTTAACAATTAACTTTCAAGTGCTATTAGCTCTAACGGTTGGGTCAGCATTTTTCGACAAAACTTAGTGTAATTTTTCCCGTGCGGCTCGCCATGCTAAAGCATCGGCCTTCATCCGAGATCATGTCGATGTAGGATTCATCCTCCAGTCAACTCCGATTGGGGTTTGAATCACCAACAACACTGCGCTACGAGATGAAAGAATATCTAGCTGAGACCATATTATATTTCTGTGTAAAACTGACCCTGCGGCTAAAAGAGCTAAAAGAACATATCTGAGAATATCGGAAAACGGAATCTGTTCCTTTTCCAGCGTTCCACGAAAAAGAAAAATCAGTCTGACGGAATTTTCCGAACCACTACCAGATGCTTGCAGAGCCAAACAGAAAGCTGACTCTTTCCAATTCTCACGAATCATGTTTGTCGGTACAACTTGTGGATAAAGCTTGCAAGTCACAAATAACCGAGTCCACACATTTTTCAGTTCCGAGAAATCGAAGAGTGTGATGATGGGAAAACTAAATCAGCGATGTTTAACTCGGAAATATTAAACTATCCACGACCCAAAACAGAGTCTTCCAAGAACATTCCCTTCAGAAACAAGGAAAAACTAAAGCAAATAGCAAATACATATGCACATGTCGTTGGCAAAGTGTGGCGAGGCTTTTCAGCAAGCCCCCCCCCCCCACCGTGATGTGTATGTTCAACGTGCGGTAAGGGAGCAAAGGGTGTGAGCCGGGTCTATGCCGCAGTAATTAAATTATCTCCACCCAACCCTTACACGCACACACAATATATAGAACAATATCAGCTTACAAACATACAACACGCGGCTAGCAAACTAATTAGTCATTAGAAGATATCATAAATTAATTAACCCTACTTTGTACTTTCCCTCAATATCACAGCTTGCTTTCTCTCAAGCCAATGGTCGCTTCTTCTATTGTGTCAACCCGTGCAAAGCAGACAGCCTGGGCTACAACTACAACAGCCTACAGCCTACAGCCTACAGCCTACAGCCTACAGCCTACAGCCTACAGCCTACAGCCTACAGCCTACAGCCT
>QKMV01004555.1:0-10050 GCA_003287335.1 Lednia tumana | reverse complement strand
CGCGTAAGGGTTATGGATAAGGGTTATGCGAAAAATGTGTCCGTGTAAATTAGGCTTAAGAGTACCACAGAAAAGTGCCTCTACCAGTCAGAACGTGGCAATTGGGGGGATATAAGTCTGGACAAAACATGGTGGATATGCTGGCAGCCAATAGGAATTAGTCACTCTTACGACTTATTCCTATTGACTAACTATCTTTGTGCCATTTTTTGCACACGCGACGCCGACTATCCTAGTAGCCAATCTGACTGCTAAAGGCACTCCACAACAAACTATTTGATTTGGTCTACTGAACTGTTATAAACTCGATATCCATAGCAATGTCATTAGATCTGCGGCTTTATCAGTGTTTGAATGGTTCTTGCCGCCCTTGACGTAATTTTTTGCTGCGCTTGCGTCGATATCGTGTGTGCCATTGGCAAGAGTAAAAGTCACGTGCAGCTTTAAGAACATTAAAATCAATTCAAGTGATTTTAATATTCTTAAAATTATAACCAGCCGTGTAATCGGCTTTAAAAAGTTTAATTGGTGTCACGTGCAGCTCTTTGTCCAAACGTTGAAACTTTGCCGTTCACACTCACCCAGAAGTTTAACGAATCATAGAAGCTTTGCTCCAGCGATTTTTCGCCTGGCATCCAGGTATACCGGCAGCTCTTTTCAGAATGGTGTCCGAAAAAATGAATGTTTGATAACCTACTGAAAATATGTCTTCTAGGGCTGTGAAGAAGCAGTGCAATTTTTCTGGCCCTCGGTAAGAAGTTGAGCTTACTTTATTATGCCAAATTTGTGTCGATGATGTTTTGTTCATGGTCTGAGACCTAATGAAACTCGTCATGCTGTAGAGCAATCCTTTTCGACGTAACGTAAGCAGTAATTCAACCCTGGACCATGCAAATATAAATTACATGCTGCCTGAAGAATATTAAAATCACTTCAAAAATATCTGCCCACTCGAGGACTTGAAACCCTAAACCTTTTGCTTACATGGAAACTGCTCTACCACTGAGCTAAGCAGGGTACGATATTTCGGGAGTTAGTTCAATAATTATGAGTGGTAGATCTCACAAGGAGAATTTGAACCAAGAGGCGTTGACATAATTCAAAGATTGCTTTGGAACAAGTAATTCTATGCTGCATCACAATCTAACCAACTCGAAATGGTCATAGTGCTAAAACTCAACTATGCTACCTTATCGCCAAAAGAGACAGCCAAGGACAAATTGAATATGTAGCTTATCGAGTTTTTTTTTTTTTTTTCTCACAAGTCCTTAAAAACCCTTTACATACATCGAGATTGGTGTGTTGGGACGTATATTTTTACAAAAAAATGCACTGCTTTGCTCTCACGATTTTTGTGGGAAAGATTTGGGGATCGGAAGTTAGCAAGAGAGATGGAGATACAGTAACAGTGCGATGCCAACACGATGCACATAGATCTAAGCTTTTTCTAGCTTGATGGCAAAGTAATCCAGAGGCAAGCATGGAGAATCGATGGAAAGTGCACACGGAATGCCATAGCACAGTATTTCTTGCTAGCCTTAGCACCTATTTTATTGCTGGTATTTCATTGCTTTGCTATGATTTAAACGACACAAGATTACGTGGGATCGGAAGTTTTGTGACTTCGAAGATAGTTTCATAAATGGCTGATTGCTTGCCGAGATGTACATCATCTGTGGTGTCGTTTGGTGAAATGTTTGACAGATTGAAATGTCTATTAATGTAGACCAGGAAAGCAACCAAGTGAATTGGCATTTTGGGGGAAGTTTATTGTATTTTATTTTTTTAATCAAACTGGTCAGTCGTTGTCAATTGAAATTGTTACATTAAACCAACGTACCTACCTACCTACCTATTTCCAGTTCACACTTAAAACATTTTGCTTCATCGTTAGATTATTTATGAACTGAGTGGCTGGAAGTATTAATAACTTATAGGTGCAATTACTCAATCAAACATTGATCCAGCAACAGTTGGGAGGTATGTAATGTTATTTATCAAAAGATATATTAGTGTGGGTGTCCTTTTTTATTATTGTTATTATGAAGCTATGTTTCTTTCTAAGTATATAGCCAACATTTTTATGCTGCTATTGTTGTAGGTATTAATATTAGGAGAATGCCTGCCTTATTCTGGAAACAATAAAATAACATTTTTATGATCGATTGCCTGTCCCATTATTGGCCTAAATCTCACATGTTTTGGTATTATTTTCTAAGAAATCTCATGTCAATAAAATAGGAAAGAATCTAGAAAGACAAGAAGCATCTAGCTAGCAAGTCATCTGCTGGAACCTAGTTCAAGCAGGCAATAAATATTGTTATTTTGGGATTAATCTCGAATTCGTTTCTGTTACCCTCCCAATTGACGAACGCAATAAACCCAATTTTTTGATTTTTTTTTTGAAAACGTTAGATCTATATGTAGATGCTATATTTTTAGATCGATTTTTAATATTTAATATTTGATCTTCATCATACTCTATCAAAGAGTAAAAGCCTAGGCACCGGGTTTCCCCTCTTCCCTGTTAGGTTCATTATCACCCTATCATTCACCGCCGCCAATAGACCAGTGCCACAGGACCAGCTGTCAATACAGTGCGTCGTTAAACACCACTATAAATAATAGGTAATTTCCCATGAACTATTCTGCGTGACTAAAATATGCGAAATTACACGCATAAACTCCTTTACTCATGAATTGACCAATGAACGAGGTAGCAGATCACGTTTGCTCTATTGAAACTCATTGAAGCCAGTTATTTCTATCTCTATCCCAGCAACTGTTTTCCGTTTCCACATACCTACCACAAGTTGATCCTAAAGAGGTCGCTAAATTGATTGTCAATTTAGATATCGAGATGGAATTTCTTGGAAATCGCTTTGTTATACTCTCGGCCTTACACATCTTATTCGCGACCTAGATTTATCTCTGATTACCCCTGCGTAGTCACTCACTCGTGGTGAACAATACTAATTAATTTCTACACTTTCCTGAACACGTGATTTTATATCTACCTTTGTCCAATTTAACGGCGATCGAGCCCATGGCTTTTATCATTTGCTCTACCATACCATGAGAAGAGCATGTTGTATGTTGGAGTCTTGTTGCCTACAACATCCATCAAATGATATGCCATGCCCATGGATGCCTCATTAAAAAAATGGGATAGTTTTGAACGGATAGAAAAGTTTAAAACGCAAATTGCCATGTCAAAATAGTTTTGGGGCAATGGCAAATAATCCAGGGACAGATACCGCGAGTGGCTTACCACCTCTAGGCGGTACAGAAACACCGATTTCCGTGTTTGCTAAAACAGCTTTGCGAAATGTGAATTCCATTAATTTCTTACACAAGACGCCGAGAGACTGCAGATTTTCACGATCGCTTGCAGGTTTCTTCGGCCTCAATACTAGGCAAAAAAAAATAATTGAAATTTGCCTAATCTCGATATATGGTACCTTTATCATTATTATTAAAATACTTTTACAACGATGCCTTTTTGCTAGATGGATGATGGACCCGTAATGTTTTAATATCAAAAGGATTGTGGAATTTACGGATGAGAAGTGTAATAGGAAAATTGAAGCTGCAGGAGTTTGGAGATACATGATATATCGAGGTAGAGAGAGAGAGAGAGAGAGAGAGAGGTGATAAGACTGGCCAGGCTTGGCCGTTCGATTTCTGCCAGTGTTGAAACCCTAGAAAATTGTTGGGGTCACACACCTGAAATGATCTGGTATACATTTATTTCGTCCCTCAAGGTATCTCGAACGCAAGAGCGATGGCAACAATAAATTTTCCAAAATGTCATGGATGGTAGAGCAGACCTTGCTGCATTCAACCATATTATAAATATAACAGTATGTCATGGGACTAAATACTGAGAAATTTTGGGTTTAAAAATAACCATTTGTATTCAATTTCTTTAGACTCGTGTCTTCTTCTAAATCTTAGTAGTAGTTTTCAATTTTGCCCTTTGATGAAGCCTATAGTACAGTTCGCGAAACGTTGGGAATTTGTTTGTTAGAAGTTCTAGCAGTGTTACCCAGTTAAATAACAGTTCTTTTGAAAACCACTTACATTATTTATATAGCGTTCATGAGAAACAAGTGCCACTAAGGCATATGTAACGGCTGCGAATGCAAAAGGAACATTTACTAGAGAAAAATTGCCAAGTGGGATGAACTTCCAACCTGTAACGACAAAAAAATACGTCATTTTCTAACGATTTCACTGATCTACCAACTTTCATTCGACTGTAAATTGTTTTTTTCTAGTGATATCTATGCAAAAATGTATTTTAAAATATGAAGTGAACCTGATACAACATTTATTTAAACTGAAACCTTAATGAAACAAAAAGATGTGTTCTTGGCTCAATATTTTGCGAATACAACTTGAAATACAGGAGAAAAATACCATTGCCTTTATCAAATTTTTTAGACTCATGTCTACTTTTTAATCTTGGCACTAGTTTTCAAACAAAAAAAAAACTGTTATTCAACTGGGTAAAACTGCTAAGAAATGCACAAAATAAATTCCCAACGTTTCACGAACTGTGTCGTATAGCTTCATCTGGGGCACCATCCGGCAAAATCCACAAGCTAAGCGATTAATCGACAGAACGGGTTGCCAAGGCTCATTATTCCAAAACGAAAAATTGAATGTTTAAGAATTAATATCTTCATCATCCACTCTAGAACCTCTTCTCTCGTTTCATTTCTACCAACTAATGAACTTCATCCTCCCATTTCCGATCTTCAAGCCTTTCTTCAAACCCGCTTCAATTCCATTTCTTCCTTTACAATATTTTGATTCTCCTTGTCCTTCCCACTTCATTTTCGCTGCGAGTTCCAACTCTATTACTTCCACGTTTCAACCCTTTCGGTCCGTATGTATTACGAACCAAATGGGAAAGGTACCATTTTCAAACGACCGATTAGTGAGTGCATAAATTCTGTCTCAACATTTAAGTCAGCTCAGTATTGCCTCATCTTTTATAGGTATTGTGATACCTATCCAAGGAGACTAAAAGTAAAGGGACGCATAATTGGATGTGCCATAAAGTGGACAGGAAAGTTTTTCTTTTATCGATTGGTCAGCCAGCCAACTTTATAGGCATTTAATCGTCTTGAGTACAATAACCAATGAGCATCGGCGACGAGGTCGGTTATAGAGTTTCAACTTTTAATGTTTGCCTTGCTGAAAGATCGTGACTATAGCCGGCTGAGATAAAACTGTAGGTAGGTATATAATGCCGGTAAAAACAAAAACCTCTCATGTTGTAATGGGTTTAGACGTGGGTTTGTCTGATGGTAGATAAGGAGTCTTGGTGCAAGCAGGAATAAAACCACCATAAATCTTCGTGCAGGTTGAGAGCTTATAAAACTGTCGCACAACATTCACGAATATTAATTACAAGAAACCTGGAAACTTGCTTTATTATGAGTTTAAACATTGGTCTCTCTTGTCATTACTTTATTTGTTATTCCACACATACCAAAAAACCGCAGCACTACATTTTCGACTATTCTCGTTCTCTTGCGAACTAACATTGCCCGTGTGTATAAATATAGCACACTAAATGCTTTTCTTACGAACCTTACCTACCTATATGACGTGTAAGCATATCCTCTTTTTAGATTTTAATTCATGTCATCACGCATGCATTACGGGCGAGTGAACCGTATACCTATCATACTGTCTGATACATGAACAACACAATGAGTTTCTCTGCCTCACTATACAAAAGTACAATAGCAACTAGATGTACGTACAATTTATTTGAGGTTCTAGTTCGGTTCTTCTCCCACGTGAACACACGAAAAAATGATAAAAAGTTCATTTTGAACAACATGACAATGAACGTAAATGCACGTCAGTGCCAGTTCCTGCAGGAGAACACATTCTGTTCGCATGATATGGTTCTATATTATTGTGTAACGGCGGTCCTTGTAGGTAGGATATATACCTAGAGGTATTGTACCTGTATCGTATAGTTAAACAAACGAAGCCGACAGTCTCTTTACAAAGTTTATTTGAGTTTTCAAAATGAAGAAGGGGTTCACCAATTAAAAACGTTAAACTTTTAACACGAGAATTCATTACATTTGCTGTAAGTTAATTACAAAATTGCGAATTTTTACAACATCCTCTCAGATCCGATACACCGTTTTCAAGCACCCCATACCTCATTTCGTAGTAATCCCACCAATAAGCGAGTTCTAGACAATGCTATTAGGGGTGAGATCGTCGTGGAGCTCTCGTTGAAACCGAAAGGGGTACGAGGGGTTCCGTCTCTTGCGTGAGGCGCCAGCTTTCACAATTGCTGCCATCGTCGTCGTCGTCGTCGTCGTCGTCCGTCGTCGCCCAAGCCGCACGACCGCGGTGACTCTGACGACGACCCCATAAATCGTGTGTGCTAGCATTGGTAAATTGGCCCACGGGGACCCATTTTGTGTCCCAGTAGCTCGAGGAAACGGCGACAAACTGAGTGCTTACTGCTTATAGCTTTCGGGAACGCGCGCGAATGCAGCTAGCGACGACCGATGGCGCGTGAATACAATGAAAAACAAATGTGACAATGTGATTATTTCCATGAGCGTTGGGCATAACCGAATGTCATGATAGTTGGACAAATTGTCACATCTCTCTCTCTCTCTCTGCCTCACTCCCTTTGTTCATTTCTTCCTTGGCTTGGCTCTCATGTTGCCTATTATTCTCGGGATGAATAATATCCCGTAGAATCAGTGGTGATGTAGTATGAATGAGTGGGCTGGCTGGTTTGAATGTTATGCTAACATTTGATGTGATTTATACGTACATAAGTTATATAGAGATAAACATAAATACATTACGTATGTAGTAGGTGGCACACAAAGTTTTAACTGCATCATTTATGTATTTTGTGTTATTTTTTATCTCTTGTTTGATGCTATGCAAAATTACTCTAACTAATATTTTATAAAATTATATCTCCCATGATAGTATATATAAGAAAAACGTTTTTCTTGACGCTATTGAGGTTTCGTAAGATTGTTTTTTTATTTTCCGGTAATTTTTTCTTTGCCTTGCAATGTGGACTGAAAGTAGATTTAACGCAATTGGTGTTAAATGCAAAAACTCTATTGCTATGCTAGTGCTCACCTGTCTATTCAGTCTCTATACAATACAGTTTTTCGTCTATTATAAAAAAGAGTCCATGCTCAGTTTCCTGGCTTGAACACTTGCTTTTAATTCAATTAGGTATGTTGCTGTTAATTGGCCTTCATGATTATGTTCTTGTGTTACGTAAGCACGTATTTATTGAGGATATAACTTGCTTCGTTTAATTATATTTCATGAGATTGTCAATCGGGCGAGAATGGGATAGTCCTCATAGCGCAGGGCACTGCCGTCTTCTTACCAGCTCTCTTTCCCGTACTCGAACCCTTCTTTGGGAGGGTGTAAGGTCATCCATCACAATTATAGCACTGGAAGAAGAGGAGGCACGGTTTTACACCCCAATAGCGTGGTGTTCCCAAACACGATAAAATCATGCGATCAGGGGCCTTTGAACGGGATTATTTGCTAAAACTAAAACATCTCACATCGAGCTTCATCCACGTTGTTTTACGCGAATCAACGACTTAGTTCTGAAATAAACTGACTTATAAACTGGGTATGAGTGCTAAGAAATCCACTAAAACTTCCTAACGTTTTGAACTTCTTCAGGGGCAGCGTTCAAATCCAGTACCTATATAAACCCTTTTTTATTTTGAAAACTAATGCTAAGATTAGCAGATATACATGACGCAATGAGTCTAAGGAATTTTATAATCATAAAGGTCAGAGACTTGACGTATTTAATTTTTTACGCTATTTTGCGGGAAGCGCTTTTATTTTTCTTGTAGCAAATTCCCAGGCCTTAACACGAGTTATCGCTAACCCGAAGAATCCATTTGTTTCTAATTTTTGTTATAGTCAATTTTTAGTTCAGATCACTGTTTCAGAGGTAATAATTGTAAAAAAACTAATATTTGCAAGAGCTGTTTTTATAGCCATCATGTCAGTAGACGTGGAGGCAGATACTTATTAGGTAAAAATTCACTTAGGTATATACACATACGCCACACATTATCATTTATGCACATATAAATTGGCCAATTTTCTGTGAAAGTGGTCGCATGTCAGAAGTGCGAACGTAAGGATTGCCGACTGTCTCCAATTGGAATAAATACAATGAGCTACCGTGCAAATACTTATCTTCTCTACACATTTGATTTCAATTCCACCACGACACATTTATACATTTATTATTTTATTGTGTAAATGAGACCCTAAAAAAGTAAATTCTATCATGTTTTATGAGCGAAATAAATAAAACGGCCCTAAAAAGTCCATGGTACCTCACTACTGGTCCTGCTGTATAATATGAATTGTATATTATTATTCATTTAACAAGTGCAAAGCGTGAACAGGTCTATTATGATATTATGCCAGCATAAACGTTATTGCTGTTTATTGGCCAAATAACCAACCATTTTTATTGTTATCATGTTTGCGTAAATTAGTGACCGACCATACAATTTGGTATTATTTATGATAAGTTTTTTATGCATTCAAATCCTATACACCAAAGAATAGCTGGACCTATAGGATAGCACTTATTGGTACAAGTCATCTCATGTATCTAACACAAACCAAGCGATTATAGGTTCACTATTGGAATCATAAATTGGCCGATAAAGGAGATAGCAGCTCACGTTTGATCCGTTTATACTCATTGAAACCGGTTATATGTATATCTCTCACCCAGCGTCTCTGTACCATTCCCAGAAGTGTACCTATGAGGCATATTATGTGTCCATATTGTACTGCATAGTACTATTCAGTACTAATAATATTACTTTAGTAATAGTCCTAAAATAGTAATAATATAACTACATCAGTATATGTATTAGTACTATATTAGTACTGTTTCTATGGCTATCTTCAAAACTCATACTATATTAGTACTGTTTCTATGGCTATCTTCGAAACTCATACTAATATTAGTACTGTTTTCTATACAGTTGAAACTCGAAGGGTATGGAATCTAGTATGTATTGCCTAAATGTTCCTGTTGCTTTCTCGTCTCACCTCACGTCTTTCTCATGATGCCAAATCCATTACCCACAATAATTTGAATCTGATTGAGATCAGCCTTTAATATTCTGTTAACTGTCAATCTCGTATGGTACTATGGTGATTGGTTGATATTATAACGCCTTGAGAGGTACTTAGCGGTCGATTATAAGCCGTCGTCGTCCGTAATGACAGCCTTTCTTGTATTTTACACTAATTCTTGTCATGACATCTCAGCATCTTTTCAGAGAGTTTTTTCGATCACAATAGTAGCACTATATTTCATAATTATATTTTATTGGCAGTAGAAATCACTTCAATTAGGTGACACGCCATCAATCAAAATACGTCACTGCTTTATGGCTGATAAAATTGTGGGAAACTGATCTCGAACATTAACCGAGCACTTGCAGTCTGCTTAGCTTTCTTGTACATATAGGTTTATTAAACTCATGTAAATATATATATATATATCGAACAGTTCAATACTCATAATCACTGTTTATGGGAATCAAAGTTTCAGTTAATTCTCACTCACATTTGGGGCAAGATAATTGGTTTCCTCTCTCATAAAAAGTACTATCTACGGAAAGTGTAAACGGTACTTATTCGAATAAACCGAAGACCTTCGCGATTAACAAGCAAAGGCAGCAGCCTATAGCAATCATGAATGACGTCACAACGCAGTCCACACGGCAGCTGGTCTTTTTCGTTCGCCCAAGTGAATATCAATTTTAAAGAAGATATAATTCCGTCTAGATTTACACTGGCACATTTTCCGTCAAATTTCGTACGTAAGTCTTGAACGCAAGTTCGTCAAACTTGCAATGAAAATGTTGTAGAACCTGGCCATGCATTTACACCAACACAAGTGCATTGAGACACCGTGCATTTACACGACACAAGTGCATTGAGACACCGTGCATTTACACGACACAAGTG
>QKMV01004554.1:0-10050 GCA_003287335.1 Lednia tumana | reverse complement strand
GGCACTGGTCTATTGGCGTCGGTGTTTTACAACGCACTGTATTGACAACTGGTCCTGTGGCACTGGTCTATTGGCGTCGGTGTTTTACAACGCTCTGTATTGACAACTGGTCCTGTGGCACTGGTCTATTGGCGTCGGTGAATGACAGGATGATAATGAGGGTAATCCAGAGGGGGATCACTAAGAGGGGAAACCCGGTGTCGGCCCGTAGCCTACTCCTGTCGAAAAGCACTAAGGGCGCCACCGCTTAACGTCCCTTCCGAAGGACGGTACACCTCGAACAGCATGGGATTCCTCTACTAATCCGTGCTGTGGAGAGGTTTATGGCAAGAGGAGTGAAACTTCTGCACTAGCTTCAAACCCTCCAGCCTCTCTCCCGAACAGAAATGGACCTTGGTCACCCAATCAACCTTTGGTCCAATGCAATGTTGCTATAGCTTCTGCGATCTCACAAGAACCGGTGTATCTAACACTCTAAACCGTTCGGTCACCCATGACCCAGCGCAATGTTGCTTAACTTCCGTGGTCTCACGAGGACCGGTGTATCCAACATGCCAAACCGTTCGGTCACCCATGACCCAGCGCAATGTTGCTTAACTTCCGTGATCTCACGTGGACCGGTGTATCCAACATGCCAAACCGATCAGTGTTATGTATGGATTGACCGTCATGGTTAATTTGTCTGCTGTGATGCTAAGCTGTTTCGACGGTGAATTTGCAAATGACCTTTGACACATAATGACCGACGAGCCATAAGCCTTGGCCATGATCGGCTGTCTAAATTGCAGCTCGTAGTTTGACAAGATTCCACCGATGTCGTTGATATCGAAGGCACGTAGCTCGCTATGGAATAATTTACGTTGTTTACACGTGTTAGATCCAGTCGTTTCATGTTTGAAGTGTTGTGACCTTATAAGCTGCTTTGTTTGATGGCGTCGCCCACATAACGTTCCTAAGGGTCACTCTTCGAAAGTAGGATAAGAAATTGGCAGCGCGCTTCACACCATAGTGGGGTTTTAGCCAATCGGACACTGATATCATGGACATTGTTGCAACTTTGAAGCGGGGAGAGTTTGAGAGCGGTTTGATTAGCACTTTAAGTTATTAATTTCTTAAGGCGGTCTTCTTCTTAATCTGAGTAATAGTTTTAAAAAAAAACTGTTAATTAACTGGGTATCACTGCCAAGAACTTCTAGCAAACAAACTCCCAACGTTTCGCGAACTATACGCTAGGCTGTTAAGAATGTGAGCAGGTATTTTTGAAGTGATTTTAATTTTCTAAAAATTATTACTAGCCGTGTATTTGGCTTTAAAAATGTAATCCTTGTCAAACTGTAGGCTTCCTTATTCGCTTTCACATTCGCCCTGAGGAAGCCTACAGTATAGTTCGCAAAACGTTGGGAGTTTGTTAGAAGTTATTGGCAGGGATATCCAGTTAATTGACCGTTTTTTAATGTTTTGAATTATTTTTCGCCTTTAAAAAGGGTCTGAAAAAATACGTATCTCCACGTTTCGGCAGCGTTGGCGAAGCGTTGGGGCATGCAGACTTAGGGCCCTTGTAAGGGCCGAAGGGAAGTTTAAAAGCAAGCGTTCCCACAGACACAACACCATCTACTTTGGTGTAATTTTTGCATCGCTGACTGGTTGATAAAATTGACGGCGAAAGAAACGTTACCAATTCGCAGTGTTTTTCTTACGGAAACACAGCTTTCAGAGGGCTGTGGACGGTCGGCTGGCTGTCTTTGAAACTGCCCTATGCTCTAGCATGGAGAGTGGCTTCGTTTTATCGGGTTAGAGGTTCCGTAACTGTCGTTTTTTGTGCCCCAAAAGTGCTCAAAGATTCGGAAAAACCGTGTCTGAGAAAGGATAAATAGAGGTAATTGATTAAACCACAGCCCATTGATTCATATAGCCTAACTTCAAATAATTCCCGAACATTTCTTAAATGATGTACTACTTTCACAAATTCATAACTCCAAGTAAATCCAACTATTTGGACACCAAGTTATGTCAGGTACTTCTATTTACTCTTCCTCCGTGCACTGACTTAGTTTCAGGAGTTTAGTTCAATTACGTCGACATACAAAGTGTCGGATACGATCAGGGCGCGCAAGCCTTCGCAAACAAACCCATCCAGCTGTTCACAGCCCTCTTAAAGTCAACGCGAAATCCGACTTGAATTTAGGAGACGCGTTGATTGCATCTGTTGCAAATATAAGTAGTCATAATGAAAGACTTCAAAGTAATAAAATAAACGCAACCAATGAACAAGAAACAGACATTATCCGTGCATTGCACTTCAAATGCAGCAACATTTTTTAGCGCGAAAGGGAAAACAAGTTTTAACTTCCAACATGCATGTGTTGTTAAAATTATTGCATTTCTGTGCCACGTTGGTACTGCAACAGAATTGGATTCCGTGAGAACAATCGGCTGTTGAACTGTAGCACTAACAGAGACTGCAACCAATTTCCAGCGAAACACATAAAAACACACATAAACACACACAGGATACGCCTTGCGCTGCGATTGCGGGTACAACTGACGTGACGTGACGTGACGTGACGTGATGTGAGTGGCTGTGGTTTACACACACGAGCCGCAAAGACGCAGGTAATCGCGGGTTCAGTGGCGGACCGCGGGTCTGTCAATTGGGGAAACAGAAGACATTTGCATGTGTAGATCATGAAATCATCCCAGTTTTTTTATCTTGAAAGGTGTCAATGATTTCTCATCGACACTAGCACTACTTCCACTTCGATATCGGTACTGAAGTTATAGTCTTTGCTTTAGTTATGAGCGCACAGAATTAGAGGTGATAAGGTTTTTCTTTATTGAAATCAATGATTAATTGATATGACTCGGGTTTTATATCCGTAATGACTTGGTCGCTGACTCGAGTACAAAGCTGAGTTGCCAAATACTAAATTTCCTCCCCAACTCATCTACCTATATGTGGCAATATGGCATGTGAGGGCCTACGAGATATTTTGACAACATAGTCAGACCCATCTATTCTGATAGATAACATGTTCGGGATGTTATCATGGATACTTACAAGGGCGAGGATTAAAACGTGTCACAATTCCGTTCATATCTAACTAAATCACTGACTATAATTGATCGGATCTTTGATGAACCATTCCGCAAATATCAATTCAACGCTCACAGGAGCAAGCAGGAGCAGGAGCAAGCAGCCGGGAAAATAGCGTGAACTGTGCTTGTTTACGAATTCAAATTCGGAAAAGCCCTGAAAATGACATGACAGCTACAGTGTTACGTACAAGAAGGTACTCTCTCCTGAATTTAAGGTTAGACAGTGTCTGTCTTGCCTCCCCTGACGCGGCGCCACTGGACGTGAGTGGTTGTGGTTTACACACATGAGCCGCAAACAAGGCGGTAATCACGGGATCACGCTGGCTGGACCGTTAGCCAAACAGACATCTCGAGAGTCAGCGATTGTCTTCTCCTCCTCCACGCTAACCACGCCGACACGAGCCGGCATGGGAGCATGTCGTCTTGTTGCGAGGTTTCGAATTCCCAGTCGATATCTCCACGCCAATTTCCGTGTACCATTGTCCTCGGGTAGCGCACGCACAATTCCGCGTGGGCTCGATTCACTTGCTCGTTCGGCTTTTGCGTGCTACTTTCGCGTGCCTTTAAGGCCTAATCCTGCGGTGGGTCCTGGAAAAAACGTGGAGTCCAAAATGTTAACGAATTCCGACTCATCCGTTCAAGATAACCTATGATAGGAAGCGAGTTGTGGTTAAAAGTGTAACTTAATTCGCCCTGCAGCGCTCTTTTCAATATTTTGGCCAATTGAGCCGAGAAATGCGCCCAAACATGATCATGCGTAGTGATTTTTGCTTCGTTTGAATCATGTTCAATAGACGAAGTAAAACAAATTTGGGAAAAAGGCTTGCAGGGAATCACACTTTAATCTAAATCTCTCTTGCTTGCTTTTATCGGTTGTCGTGAACGGTTGAGTCAGCATTTGCCGACAAAACTTGGTCCGCGGATGTTTTCCTGTGCGGCTCGCAATGTTCAAGCATTGGCTTTATGTCTAGGTCACGGCGAGATAGGAGTGAACCTTAAAGAGCTGTGGAGCTAAATAACTACACCAATTATCGACCAATATCGCTGCGAATGCCATAGAAGGTATGGTTTGTACGTAGGATTTACATTGTAGTTTACAGCGTGGTGCTAATCGACCAGGGGTAGCCTGCAGGGACAGGAACCGGGACTGGGACACGGAAGCCCTAATAAGCAATGCTTTCTCAAAGACCGTGAAATCGGAACCTACATCTTCCCTGGCTTGAGATCGGGACTGACTGAAACCAACATTTTGTGAGCGGGATCCTTAATTCTTCAAATCTAAGACCGAGGCCGAGACACCTTGCAACTAAAATGTTGGGACCGGGACCGATAAAACGAAAAGGTTCCTTTCCCTGAAAACAGGCCACGTGACGGTACCCTCTTCCCCTCTCAGCTACCAGACCTTACAACCTTGCAGTGCGTCGTTAAACGTCGACGTTAATACCACGGCGTACGGTTTGGCGTGTTGGATAAACCGGTTCTTGGGATGACCGAAAGCAACATTGCACTGGGTCAGAGGTTGGATGGGTGACCATTTATTCCAAAAACCAGCTGTGTTCTAGAGGCTGGCGGGTTTGAAGCTAGAACAACAGCTTCACTCCTCTTGCCATCAACCTCTATCACGGGTTAGTGGAGGAATCTGTACTGTTCTAGTTGTACCGTCCTTCGGAAGGTATGTTAAGCGGTGGTCCCCTTGGTGCTTGTCGACAGGAGTAAACTACGTGCCGGCATCGGGATTCCTCTCTTCCCTGTTAGGTTCATCATCGCCCTCATTATCACCCTATCACCGCCGCCAATAGACCAGTACCACAGGGCGAAGAGTCGAGTCGTCAATGCCGTGTTCGTAGCTGCCAGTCGAGAGATGTTCTAACTCGACGTGGTTTTTGTGGTTCCAGTAATTCCGCTGCCGGACCTCTCGGCGCTGTCGACGCTGCGGGAAGAGAAGGGATCGACGCTGTCCAACGACGCATCGACGCACAACTCGTCGCGACGCCTCATCAAGGTGGACTACTCTATGGTGAGTGCCTTGCAGCCTAAACCTTGCCTAAACCTTTCGCGGGTTTTGTAATAGTCTGCTAACCCGGGTACTAGAGGGTAGTTCTGGTAGCGCTGGCCGGTAGTAGAGTTAGCAGCTTTTAAATAATAGGAGGAGGAGACGACTGGAAAGGTAGCGTTATTCCAGGGTAGGCTTCAGTTACTTCACGAGATGTCCAATGGTGAACGCACAAGTCGATATTTATTGAGGGACAAGTGATACAGAGTGATTAGTCGGAATTGGTGTTAGATGTTGATGGAATGGAGGCCGTGATAACACTGCTCGTGCCACGCTGGACTGGCGAGCGATAGCAGGTAGCTTACTCTGCATTCTGCTGATGCATGTGATCAAAGGTTGCCATGAATAATGTAATGGCCATATAACAGATGTGTGGTCGGTAATTATATGTAGAAACATTTTTAATAGCTCTATTACAGTATCTCATTGTTGTGACTTATCTAGATTAAAGGATCCAGTATCTAGACCGAATTAGAGTATTATGCACAGATTTATTATATGCTTATCTGTAGTTTCTAAATATTAGGATCGTTTTCAATACAAGTCTTAACAAATCTGAATGGATCCCGGAAATATTCAGTGTTTGCAAGATTTTCTAACCTTTTTTACGAACGACGAGCACGCTACTGTACTTTTCGCAAATTCCACCGAACCGGACAAAAACTAATCCGTCAACGAAATCACTTCGATGATAAAATGATTTGTTTGCCTTGTCGACTACATACCAAATACCGAAAAAAAGTATCTAAAATTCTGATTCTTGTGTATCTTGTACCTTGAAGAACATTAATATCGCTTTAAAATTATTGCCTGCTCGAGAAACCTGCTAAGCTCAAGTGGCAGAGCAACGGTCATGAAACCCGGAGGTCCGGGGTTCGAATCCTCGAGAAAGCAGTCATTTGTGAAGTGACATTCACGTTAAAACTGTCCGTGTTAATGGCTGTAATGCTAAAATCTTTATCGTCTTGTTTCTTGTGATTACCAAGTATCGAGATAAAATGTAGTTAATCCGTCAAAGCACTGGACGCTTGTAATCTTGGGTATGTTAACCTAGACTAGAAATCGGAGCCGGAACCTATTGTTTGTCAGTCAGGATATTATCGCAGTCCATTGTCATGCAAAGTTAGAGTTCCGTGGCACTCTTGTGCAATTTAACATATCAGAAGAATCATTGAATCAACTTCAACATGCACGGCGAAGATTTCCTTCTGTTCGAAATCATGTTCCGTTGTTTTTCGACTAGAATTCTCATCTCCTGTGTAATTGGTCCAATTATGAGCCCGATAAGATCATGAGCTGATCGAGCTGCTGTCCATCAAAATCTCGCTAGCATGGTGGCTTCAAACGACGCGTGGCTTTGACAAGGATTACAAATATAAAGCCATTTAGCCGATCTTTTTCCCGATCGATTTTCAGAGCGATCTTTGAAATATGTCAAAGCCTCCTGGTTCAATTCTCCTTGTGAGATCTACCTTTCATATAGATTAATTCACTTCCGAAATATCGTACCCTGTTCAGTTCAGATGGAAGAGCAATGGCCATGTAAGCCAGAGGTCCGGGGTTCGAGTCCTCGAGTAGGCAGGTAGCTTTGAAGTGATTTCAATATTTTTCATGCGTGGCTTTAGCCCAAGTCAGGGACGACGCTGTTGGGAGGCCGGCTGGGCAGAGGCCGTGCCTCCGGTAAAAACATCCGTGTCCAAATGTTTGGGTTTACTTCAAGATATGAATTTTTAAAAGTATCTCAATTCAGCAACGTTTGCGAATTATTTGAGGCTAGGCTTTAAGCACCTTTGGGTTGTGGTTAGGTCAGGTACCTCTATGTATTCTTTCTCAACATACTGATTCATTTTCGGAATAGTTAAAGCATTATTGGGTCACTAAAAGTGTCCGTTACGGAACCTCTAAACCGATAAAACGAAGCTAATCTCCATGCTAGAGCATAGCTGGCAGTTTCAAGGACAGCCGACCGTCCTCAGGCCTCCGTGTAAAATATATCTACAGTTCTAAAGATTCCAATCAACTTTCGGTGTAACCAACGGCGGAAATTTGAAACTATCTCCCGACTTTTTTGCGTCATTCGTTGACCAAACGGTATCCATTATCAGACGTCGAGGCAGCTCGCAATTAGATCCAGTGGCGCAGCGTCGGGGAGGTCAGGGGGACACTGCCTACCCTAAACATCAGGACAAATGACCTTTCTGTGATCAACATTGTAGCTGTTAAATTCTCAAGACTCATCTCTTCTGCCTAATTGCAGCACTAGTTTTCAGAAAAACTTTTAGTAAATGGGTTTAACAGCTGAGAACTTCTAACAAACAAACTGCCACATTGTGCATTGAAACCACACAGCAACATTGTAGCTGCTTTTTCGCGTTTGAATCAAATTTTCTCCACCGTGAAGTGATGGTAGAATAAATTTCACGACAACTTTAAATGTCGGAACACTGGAATGGTTCATGATCTATGATACTACAGAAATGTGTATATTATATTGATTTCTTTATACACGTGACCACTTCCTAATCTTAGCACTGGTTTTCAAAAAAAACACTGTTTACTAAACTGGGTGCACATTGCAGGGAAAGTATTAGTCGAGTAGTCCTCTAATAAATTTCCTGGAATTCCCCTAGACTTCTGAGCAGTTTCACCCAGTTTAGTAAACAGTTTAGTAACGGACAGTTTAGTAATTTAAGGTTGTGGCACATCTATGAAAACATGTTATGTCTTCCCAGTGGATTGACTCGCGCTTCGCCACTGTTGCTAATACTTCCCTTCCCTATCCTTGCTAATGCTAATACGCAGCAAGATTGTCTGTCCGAATTGTGGCAAGTCACGACTGACCATGTGTTACATTTGTGCCACAAGAGATTATCATAGATTACCATGTCGTTACCACGCACAACGCACACACATCGCAAGCCGGAACACTTTCGGCGAGACAATAACAATGACGACGACGACGTCGATGTGTCTTGCGATCTTTGTCATGCTTGGCCACTTTCACCTCGCTCGGCCCGCGTCAACCGCTGACCACGCCAAACGCTGACCGCGTCTAATAGTGACCGCGTCGTGTTCGTTTCCGCACAAGACTTTGGTCCGTGTTTGAGAGCACGACGTCCATCGGTGCTCGCGGTGATTCAAGCAAACGCCAAGAGTGAGACGCGATCCTCCTCAGACGACGGCGTCGCGACGCCTTGCTTGGTAGTGTCTATCTTCCTTCCTTTTCCTTCCTTTTTCCTTCAGTTTTCCTTCGTTCCTTTTTCCTTCCAGATTCAATCCTTTCCTTCCTTTTTTTAATACCTTTTCACTCTTTTTTCCTCCCTTCTTCGTTCCTTTCCGTCCTTTTACCTTTATCCTACTTTTACCCTTCCTTTTCCATTCCTTTTTGCTGCCTGTTTCCTTCCTTTTACCCCCTTCAGTTTTCCTTCGTTCCTTTTTCCTTCCAGATTCAATCCTTCCCTTCCTTTTTTAATACCTTTTCACTCTCTTTTCCTCCCTTTCTCGTTTCTTTCTGTCCTTTTCCCTTTCTCCTTCCTTTCTCCTTCTTTTCTCCTTCTTTTCTCCTTCCTTTTTTTGCCTTTCTTCCACTCTGTGTGCCTCCAGAACGCGTGTTGTTCGACGCCTTCCTTTGCTCCCTGCATTCCCTCACTGCCTTCGCTATCTACGACCCTTTTTCCCGAACTGCCAACGAATGCCCAAGCGAATAAATTCTCCCTCACTGCCTATTACAACGCTGCCTACTGATTCCATAGCCCGTTGGTAAAGTTTCGGAGCTCGGTTCGTTTGGCGACTTAGTTTGGTTTATTTCGGTAGTCGCTTGTCGTAAAGGCTGTGAATTTATATAAACTTGGAGACTTACTGCAGACGTAAACAGGAAACTCTGCACAAAATCCTTCCATCCGACGCGATCTTTGCCCATACCTGCATTCCAATGGACCACATTCAAAAAGTCATTCCAGAGACGATTAAAATCGTGTGTGTAATACTTTTCTTATGGGATTACATTTTAAAAAGTCTTTATTGACTCTGGATTAAGCCAAGTTTTGAATGTTGTCTATTTGCTCCGACTGGCGACGCCACGGCGCCTAAGGGCTGGACCGCAACGTACAACTTGGATGGACAATCGCCCCAAAGAAGCTTTCAGTATTCAAAAAACTGTTAATTACCTGGGTTTAACTGCTGAAAACTTCTAACAAACAAACTGCCAACGTTTCGCTAGCAAGCTTGCAGTATACTTAGCGAAACGTTGGCAGTTTGTTTGTTATAAGTTTTCAGCAGTTATGCCCAGTTAATTAACAGTTTTTTGAAAACTAGTGCTGAAATTAGGCAGAAGACATGAGTCTTAAAAATTTAAGAAGCTTTCAGTATAGTTAGCGAAACGTTGGCGGTTTGTTTGTTAGAAGTTCTCAGCAGTTAAACCTATTTACTAACAGTTTTTTTGAAAACTTGTGCTGAAATTAGACAGAAGACACGAGTCTTAAGAATTTAACAACTTGGATGTGTTCTGTGTGAAGCCATCGACCAGCACTTGCGCTACTGAGTAATGAAAAACTACGTTATGCACTCAGCCGGTGGCTAGAATCAAATCTGCGAAGACTTTAGATTGGGCGCTACGTAAAAGCTGAACTACTCTTTGACGCAAACTGAATAGGCGATCGTGAATGGTACATCTCCTTTTATCTTCCTCTATTACCTTCAGACCAAAGCATTTAATAAACCTAGGATACGCATTGTGCGTTATGACACCGACAATTTCGAGGGTGCAAATTGTGAAATCATACCAGCTGGAAGTTTTTCAAACATTCCCCTGACCTCGGTTAACAGTATACTAAACGACATCACAGAAACTTGGGCAAATCGTTACTGGCCTTCGCTAATTATCCAAGCTGTCACGTGACACC